>PVIJ01002876.1:32745-148573 GCA_004024925.1 Scalopus aquaticus | reverse complement strand
TATTTTTCTCTTTCTTTCTGGCTTATTTCACTGAGTATGATCCCCTCTAATTCCATCCATGTCGCTGCAAATTGCATGTGTTTATCTTCTTTCCATGCTGAATAGTATTCCATTGTGTATATGTACGACATCTTCTTGATCCAATCATCTATTTTTGGACATCTGGGTTGCTTCCATACCTTTGCTATTGTGAACAGTGGCGCAGTGAACATACGGGTGCATGTATCCTTTCGGATTAGTGTTTTTGTGTCCTTTGGGTAAATTCCCAAAAGTGGAGTCTGCATTTTTAACAAGCCTGGGGCAGGTGATTCTGATAGAAGTGGCCCTTTGAGCAGGACAGACTGAGTCTTTTGTTCTTCTGTCTCGTTCCACAAAAGATTCAAGGTAGAGTTAGGAATTAGCAGATAACCAAAGGGGAGGAGGGAAGAAAACGCTGTTACACCTACTAACATGCAAAGTTATAAACAGGATCCTGACAGTTCTAATTCTGCATAAAGCCCCAGGTACCCCACACACCTAGGAAAAGACAGTGAGGCCAGCTCGCAGCCCCCCTGAGGCCCTCGCCCGGTGTGTCCCCGACCTGAATGCATTTTCTAGAGTCAGCATAAGGCAACTCGAACATAGTCGTTAAATGTTTATTAGAATTCTGGAGTAGTTAGCCATGTTTTCGACAGATGTTGTTTAGGTTCCTTTTTTGGGCTTTTTAAAAAATTGTGGTGAAATACGCAAAGCAAAGTTTACCACTTAAGCCTCTGGATGTGCAGCCCTCTGGAGCTGTGTGCACCCGTCACTCCCGTCCTTCTCCAGACCGTTCTGATCTGTCCAAACGGAAACTTCATACCCACTAAACACGGACCCCCTTGCCCGCGCTCCCCGGCCCCTGAGGTCCACCATTCTGCTTTCCAGCTCTGGATTTGGTTACTGCGTCGCCTCGGGTAGTAACCACGGTGTGTCCGTGCCATCTGGCCTAGTTCGCGTTGTGCACGGTGCTTCTCCAAGTTGTAGGCGATTGGGATTTCATTCCTTTTTGAGGCTGAGTAATATCCCTGGTGTGTGTCTGCCACATTTTGCCCACCCGTTCTTCCCTGGACGTCAGCGTTGGCCCCTCCTAAGCTGGCATGCACGCCGGCATCCAAGGCTCTGCCTGAGGCCTGCTTTCAGTTCTTCCGAGCATATTCCCAGAAACGAAGTTGCTGCATCATAAGATAATCCTATGTTCAATTTTTTTATGTTTTTGAATGTTCATCTTTTCTTATGAAAGCGATACATTCAGAATAATTAAAAGGGACGTGGAAAGTAACGAAATGCGTAAAGAAGGAAATAAAAATCTTCCACCATCCAGTTTCTCATGGATGCCGTTACCGTTCATACTGTCTTCATAATGTGCATACACACTGGCAGAACTGGCACTGAAGAATATATACGAATTTATATCAGGGTTTTTGAAACTCAGTATTGTACTGTGAATGTTTTCCTAAGCCCTGGGGCAGCCCCTGAAGACACTTTCCCAACTGCCTGCCCCATGCGCCTGTGAGGTGCCCTGAGGATGATGGGGTGACGGATTCATAGAGGAGTATTTTGCAGTCACTCGAAATGGCATTTTCAAATGCAACCTCATGACCTCAGAAAATGCTGGCATAATACAACATTAGGTGAAAATGCAGGAGATGAACTACGTATCCCTAATGCAGCTGGTACCAGGGTTCTGGGGTGATGGGAGGTTAGCCACGAATAGAGAGATTTCAGTCCAGGACGATGGGCCAGCTTTGCATTGAACTGCCATTCTTGCTGCGGGTTTCAAGAGGCAAAAGCAGCTGTGTGGTGTCGGTGGGGCCGGTAGCCCAGCTCGGGGTGACAGGCTAAGAGCAGGGTGGTGGGAGTGGAAGGGAGAGGAATAGCAGCAGTCCAGACCCAGCTGAGGTGGAGTCAACAGTCCTTTGAATTGAGCAGATGTGATCTGAAGAAAGGGGGTGTCGTGAAGGTTTGCTTTTTGTGACTGGGGGAGTGCTGTGGGTGGAGGGGTACGTCGTGGGTGTGGAAGACGAAGAATTTGGTCTGGAACAGGTAAGTTTGACATGTGAGAAATATCCAGGCAGAGGTGTTAGAGAAGCTGTTGGATTTAAATGTCAAGGTTGTAAAGAGGGTTATGCCCCAAAGTCCCTAACGATTATTTTCTCTAAGTTGTGAGCAGTTTTTATGGTCTTTATTATAGTATTTTGTATTTCATAAACTTCTATAATGATCAGGTATTATTTTTATAGTCACTTAGTCATATGTAAATTTTGTTAAAATATATTCATCATGGCATAATATATGCTAGCATAAAAATTGGAAACAACCTAAATGAATAACAGTAGCAGACTGATAAAAAAAGTAAGTAAAACAATCTTTGAAAGCCCTTTACTCACCTTTAAAAAAAATTTTGGTGTTATTCAAAAAGAAAGTCTATTTAAAAGTGAATGAATTTTTTTTGTTTTTTTTTAAGTAAATGAAATCTTTAAAAGTGAAATCTGAATTGAGACTAAGAATCTAGACTACTGTAAATGATAGAATAAATATGTTGATTTGCGTTAATTATTTTATCTTCAGTTCTTTTTTAAAGATTTATTTTATTAATGCATATAAGCTAGAGTGCAGGCCAGAGGTGTGGGGAGGTGAGAGGATTCACCAGAGACAGAGTAGGGAGCAGAACAGGCAGATCGACTGAAATACACAGCTGAGGGGAGCAGCGGGCCAGGCAGGAGAGGGCTGCTGTGCTCTGTGGGTCAGCTCCCTGGCTGGGGATCGAACTTGTGCTGCAGTGGCTCTGGACAGCTTCCTAGTGCTGCGACTTAACCTGTTGCGCTACCAGGGAGGCCCTATCTTAGTTCTTATTTGAAAAAGTAGTGGTTTGTCTGTCACCAGATATTTAGTTTGATGTACAGTCTTTTAGTATGAGCATTTTGAAAATACATTAAATCTTTTTAACCAACCAGTTTCTTTTTTCGCTAATGACCTTATACTGATAATTACTCGTCATCAATTTATAGCCACGAGTTGATGTTCATTCATTTGTTGCATTAGGGCACCCCTGTCTTCACCGTGTGCGCCTCCACTGGGTGGTGGAGTCAGAGTGGATTTCTCTGTTCTGTGGTGATGGCATCTGGGTCTCTTGCCAGTAGTGAGGTGATGAACGTTGTAGTATGTCTTTTTGTGGCGTGCACGCAGATTTCTGCTGAGGCCCTGCAGCTGGGGGCAGACTTGCTTCGGCCTTTAATAAATAATGCCGAAAAGGTTTCCACAAGGTTATAGTGAGGGGCAGTGTTAACAGGGTCTGACCTTGTCAAAAATGTTCCATTTTCTGAAGTCCCATAAGCATCTTTTGAAAAATGTCATTGGTGGTACTTGGTAACTCTCTGTCTGGTGCTGTAGTTGTTTTTGCACACCTTACCTCCCTTTCTAGATTATAAACTCCTTGGAGGAATTGTGTTATTCATCTTTTTATTTCCCAAAGTTCCTTGCATAGAATACTCTAAACGTAATCATTTTTCCCCCCCCAACGTAATCATTTTTTTATGTGAACAGATGAGTGAGGAAATATTATGGGTGCATTAATATCAAGAATGTTTATAAATTACAAGAATATAAGTAGTATCCTCATGGGTGATCTCAGAGTGAACAGAATTAATTCACTTACATTAACTCAGATTCTCCTGAATTCTATGAAAGAATCTTATGTGTTATGTGGGAGAGTTTAGTATGAAGTTGAATTGTGGATTTTTAACGATTAGTCGTAAATCCTGGTGTTATCTTCCACATAGAAGCAGGTGAGTATTATGCAACTATGAGCTAAATTTGTTACAGTGAGTTTGCATATTAATGAGGGTGCTGGTGCAGGAGCTGAGAGGGAAGTTGTGCATTAATTAGCACTGTAACTTCAGCTGGGGTAGCTTGATCTCTCCCCCCAGACCCTCCATGACTGGCAGAAAGTAATGATTTTGCTCTATTATGGGTCAGGCTAGTAGTTTTGTGAGCCAAATAGAATACTAGAGACTTTTATCTAGTATTATTGCTATTCAAAACTGCTAAGTCAGGATATTAAGATTTAAGGGTATTTTCCCCTTCATGCTTTTCTCCACATTCCAAATTTTACGCAATAAGTACGGATTACTTAAAAGTCAGAAAGTAGTTTCAAAAATAATTTATGTTGTAGAGATTGCCAGCTTGACTCTCTCACTTTCATTTCAGTCTTGGCCTACCTATGAGGATATCTATAAAAAGGGGATTGAAATTGCCACGTTTTTAGATTTGCCTCGGTTTCCAGCGATAACTGAAGATTGCTATCTTCACCCAAACATCTTGTGTATGAAATACTTGATGGAAGTCAATCTCCCTGGTAAGTGTGTGGTGTACATAATAAGGAGGCTTTTCCCTATTAGAATTACTGTGATTAAAACATAGCACCAAATCACAGGCACCAAGTCACAGACACCTGGAGCTCTGGGCAGGGCCCATGGTGTGAAGCTTAATGCCAAGATCCTTAAAATATTTCAGACCATCTGAAATGGTCAAAAGAACACTATTCAGAAACAGAGTTCTGTCTTGGTGTGAAGGATGTGCTTGAGAGACTGTTTGGTTTTTATAGTAAGTTTGCTGAGTGAGGTAAAATAACAAGTGTTTCCATGTGTTACTAGTGATGTGCACACCCCGCCCCCCCAAAAGCAGCCCTGGCCAGGGCACAGTGCTGGACTGTGACATTGTGAATTCTCATTTCAACTCCCAGGAGCCGACCCCAGTAGCACTTTCATTGTCTGGTTAACATAAAGCTGTTTCCAGCCGGTTGAAGCTGATGGAGACCAGAGCTGGTGGGGGGTCCCAGCGGCCTCAGTAGAGCTGTGAAACGCAGCGCGTGCCGGGGCCTCGGAGCCCGCCTCCTCGGCGCTCACTGCAGTGGAATCTGCCGCTGGAATCCTGTCCCGAGCTGCTTGTTAAACTAGAAATGCAAGAAATTCAGGACTTTTATTCTAAAGAGGAAACACAAACATGTGTGACTACACTATTGCTTAAACAATATCAATAATGTGCTGAGTATATTTTTAATAGGAAAGGAAAAGGCACATGAAAAAAGCAAATGCATCACTATGTCCAGTGTAATTTTAACTATAAATATCATATATAACCGTGGAGGAACATACATGCACAAACAAACATTAAGTCTCTAATTTTTAAATATATTTTTAAAGGGAACAAAAATCATTTAAACCTTTCAAAAGTATCATTTACTGAGCTTAACTGAGCCAGGGACTCTATGTCTCTTACTGAGCCTGTGGCTATTCCAGAATGCGGGGAAGCTGGTTTCCTCATTTTGGCATGTGTAGATCAGAGTTGGAATGACTGTATCTCTTTGGTGGCTCTTTCAAAGTATGAACGTTCTCGTCTCCCGTACTCCCAAGTCTTGGGTCTGTCAGGAATCGTTAGGTGATGACAGGAGACCAGGGCGGCCCGCCAGCTCTCACGGGCGCTCTGCGCCACGGCCGGCGGCGTTTTCTGGCCAGCGTGTGCGGGTTCACGGTGTTTCCCAGCCAAGTCTGCTGATAGCAGCGAGTAGGGCCGCAGCCGCCAACACGCAGAGGCAGCGCTCACCTGGCACTCACCTGGCTGCTGTTTGGAGATGGCGTCGTGGAGCACAGGGCAGAGAAATCCCACTTCTCACAAAACTAACCGCTCAGTAGAAATAAATTGAAGCATAGGAAAAAATAGATGTAAATGTTAGTGATCTCCTTGTTTGTAATACTGGAAAATCAGAGACAACTTGAGCAGCTGACAAAGGTGGCAGTTAAGTCGAAGGTGTGTGCGTGTTCCCGGGGCATTGTGCAGCTTTTAAAGCTGTCTTTGTGAAGAGTAAAGAGAACTCTTGGAGAACGTTTGTTATGACAAAAATCGAGATAAGCCAAATTGCGAAAGTATGTGCAGTGTAGCATGTATAAAGTAAGTGTACACACGCTACACAAATGAAAATATTCATTAAAAAATTTGAAGTAAATGAACCAAGCTATACTACTTCCAAGCTTTGACGGTGCATCTTTCCCTTTCTCCTACCTTTAAATATTTTATAAATGAGCCCATGATGAGTTTGTATAACTTAATAGTGGGGGAAAACAATAAGCAAAATAGATCTTCAAGTTAAGATGCCAAGTCCCCTGTGCTTAGGATTTAGATTCTAAAATGTGGCATGGCGGAGCCCTTGGGGCCACACGAGGCCCTGGAGCGCCGCCATCTTGCAGAGTCAGTGCACTTGCGCCAGGCCCACAGTCCTGTGGCTCCTGATCAAAAAGAAGAGATGCATGTGTTTGGCACTTTCTCAAAGAGAGAGTTCAGGGTTCACAGAAAGCTGAAGGTGGTTTTCACGGCCTCCTGGTGCCTGCGGCCCACCGCGTGTCTGGAGCCAGCTGGGGGGATTCAGCAGCGTGCCTCACGCACCTTCTCTGCGGAAGCGCAGCTCTTGGACGACCTTGAATGAGCTCCAGACACACTTGCTAGTATCATCCCTCCCACTCGGCGCCTGTTGGAGAATTTCAGGCAGCTTACACAGACAGAATTTGTGCGGAACTTACAAATTTCCAAAGGGCCTCCATCGATTTTGTGTCATCTGTGAAGGTGAGGAGGGAGGGCAGGTGGACCCTCATTTACGTAAAAAGCTGGGACCCCTGAGCTGGCAGGTGGCAGAATGAGAGAGGAGCCCCTGCTCCCGCTCCTCCCCCCGGGCCAGCGCCTCTGTGCGCCCCGACTGAGCTGCGGGGCCTTCGTTCTGCTCGCCTGTCCTTGCTTCCCTTCCCGCCCTATTTCCATTGTCTTTTTACCACTCTGCGCTTTTGGTACAAGGGAAGCAGGTAGGATATTAATTTAAAAGAAATGGAGGAGATGTTTTTCAAGAAATGTCATTCTTTATAGTGATGGTAGAAATACAGTTTTGATTTTTTAAATTATCTGAGAAGTGATTGTAGCTGCCGTAACCCAGAGTGGATGCCGTCTAAAATTTAATGACTGTATCGTAAAAGTAGCCTCCCCTCGTCTGCCGTGCGCCTGGCTGGAGGCCGGAGCCCTGGGGGTCCTTGTTTCTGGGCCTCCCTGTTGGCTGTGGGTGCGCAGAACGTGCTTGTTGAGTGCTCGACCCTGTGTCTTCTGATCCCCTGCGCCTGGGTCCAGCCCTTGAGTAACTAGCTGCAGCCTGCGCCGCACTGAGCTGAGCGGTGGGGCCACCAGCAGCCGAACCCCTGTGGCAGGGGGGCCTTCGCGACCAGCCCTGAGCTCCGCGCTCCCCCCGGCGCCGTCTCCTTTGCTTTGCCGGGGCCCGGCCACACTGCCCCTCACAGTTTACCTGGAGCTAAACCAGGGAGCTTCTGGAGGGAAAAGACTATCTTCACCCCTAATTCCCAGAAAGCAGTAGTTTCTCAGTAAATGTTTTTTGAAAGAATGAGCAAAAGCAAGTGAAAACTCTGGATAAGTTACAAGAGCCTAATAGATATGTGGAGCTCCTCTGATGCTCTGTTTTGAATTACCGCTTTTATCGATGTTCTTCTCCGTGAATAAAGCATTTTTTAATCAGTGGAAGTGTTTTGTTTTTTAAGCATTCCAAGAAATAGTTTGTTTCGTGTTTTACTCATTCTAAGTGTAGGTAGTCTCTGTATGGGTAGGCTGCTGCAGTTAGGAAGACAAGTGAGACCAGACGGCGTCTGCCCTCCAGTTTAAGGGGTCTGTGTAAGTTAGCCCTGGGCAGTAGGGGGTACACGCCCCCGGAGGGGCCAGCCCCCGAGGCTGCTGCATCTTCACCGTGGTGGGCGCGGCTGCACGCTGTCACCTGGGTCTGCCCAGCAAGCTTGAGAGGAGAAAGAGGGAAAGAAACTGACTTTCGAGGTTCAAGTGTCAAAACAGATACATAAAGCAGAGAGGCAGCGAGAACACGGATTTGTGGCGCCCCCTCTTTGGACGGGGACTCACCATGCTAATGGCTAGTGGAGCGGGGCTGAGCTGCTGGCTCACAGCTGTGGGGACAGGGCGGGAGGAGGGTGGCCGGGGGAGCGTGGGCGTGAGCGGCTGCGCCTGCCGCTGCAACGTGCCGCTCACCTAAGGGCCGGCGGCCTGTCCACTCTCCTTCCACACGGAGCGCGGGCGCTGCGCCTGCCGTCGTTTCCTAACATGCAGAAAAGGGAGGCTCGGAGTCCTGTCGCTCGTCCGGGCCCCTGAGCCGCGGGCAGCTGTGCCAGCGCCTGCTCTCACTGTCTGGGACTGATGGGGGCAGTCAGGGACAGGCGGCCGAGTGTGTGGGGGAGACCCGGGCGCCCCTTCCTGTGCTGCTGGGGGTGACGGCTGCTTTGCCTGGAGCTGCTGAAACCAGGCTGAGTGAAGGATGTGTCCCGTGACTTAGAGTTTTCGAAGTACAGTCACTGGTCCTCTCGTACTCCCGGCTCACCTGCACTGTACCCCACTTTACAAGTGAGAACCTGAGGTCAAGTGAGTCTGACCCAGGGTCACAAAACTAATCACTGAAAAGCCCAAGTATCGGCCCTGGGGTTTCTGGCTCCACACCCCACATGATTCAGCTCGCGCCGAGCGCGTTTCTGCGGGAGAGCAGCTCATCCAGTCAGCTCGCTGGGGCTCCAGGCGCTGGGCCGGCCAGGGCGCCAGCCAGCTCCGGGGGGCGGGGGGCCCCCCAGTCTTACAGGGAGGTGGCTTCTGGCAGCGCTGAATGCTATAGAATATATACAAGAAATGTGAATGAAACAGTGGAAAGTGTGTGTGTGTGTGTGTGTGTGTGTGTGTGTGTGTGTGTGATCAAGATGTGTCTTGTGATAGTAGCTGTTCATAAGTCAAACTGGGCAAAGATGTGCCTCACCAGAATTCAACCACTAGTTTTTCTATGTGGATTTTTCTAGTTAATTTTATTCACAGAATGTGTCTCACCAAGTGGTGGTGTTGTACCGGGTTTTAAAATAAAGCTTGTCTTACCCTGTGTAGATGTATTAAAGTGGTCCGGTCAGCCAGAGTTTAATTCACATTTTACTATCTTGTTCTTCGACAGATGAAATGCACAATTTTACCTGCCAGGTGGTAAAAATGACTGGAACAGGAGAAGTGGATTTTCTGACATTTGATCCTATAGCGAAAGTGGCAAAAACTGTCAAATATGACATTCAAGCTGTAGCTATTATTGTGGTGGTATTGAAACTGCTCTTTTTATTGGATGACAACTTAGAGTGGTAAGTGTGTGTCCATTTTATGAGGAAGAAATTCTATTATTTTTACCTGATATTCAGAGTAAAGGAATCTGGGTTATCTCAGAAAATAGAGGCCCCCGTGGTTACAGAGCACTGGTTGGGGCCAGTGGCTTCCTCCAGGGAGCTCTGACTCAGCGTTTGTCAGAGGCTTCAGCCCACTCAGGAAGCCGTTTGCATCATGCTGCATTTGTGTCTTTAGGGAGAGACACATTTCTCTCTGCTCCACTAATTCCCAAGTTTTGAATTGTCATAAGCCAATCCAGAGTATTGTCAGCACCGCCTGTGTGTGCTGTTCAGCTCTGGCCAGAAAAGCATCTCCCAGGCCTGTTCTGGAAAGTAAAGGGCCTGGAGCGTGCGGTGCAGGCGGCAGTCTCAGCACGACTCCCTCCCAGGTAGTGGTCGCTTGGTTAAAATGCGGCGTCAGGTTCAGGTCTGCTCTGTACTTCCAGAGAATTCAAAATGTCGCTGTCTTTAAATAAGTGCTCTCTAAAAGACTTGTTTCTTGCTGTCTCCAGGTCTTTGTCTGATATTGCCGAGAAATATAATGAAAAGAACAAAGAAGGTACCTCATTTATTTTAATCAATCAAATTCAAAGTGATTGTAAAGAACGGATTAAAAGATGCAATAGCTGTAGGCAACTTTGAAAAATATACATGTATACAAATGTGCCTTAAGCCAGGATTTTTCCCCCACGTTATTACCTAGTGGTCTCACTAGCCTCCTGGAAAACTTCAGTGACTTCCTGGCCTGCGTGAGGGCCAGGCTGCTCCTTCCTCCCAGCTTGTGCTGATCGCCCCGTGGGACCGTGAGTGTGCTGGCGGCTGTGTGACTCCGCCGTCCAGTGTGACGCCCTCAGCCTGTGCGTGCTGCTCCTTGCCTGAATGCGCCTTCTTAGCGCCCAGCTCTCAGCAAACCCGTCTTCGTTCTTAGATGCCACATAAGTACCTTCCTCTCCCTTCTCTTCACACCCACTGCACCTCTCCCAGGTCAGAGCTAATCCCTCCTGTCACCACCAGTCCCGTCCGAGCCTGCCTCATATGCTCGTGCAGCAAGGTGGCTCGGTCCCTGTCCCTGTCAGTGGCTGTCAGTGGCTGGACTCGTCCCCTCCCCCGGGGCAGCTCACACGCGTTGTGTAGACACGCCCTGCCCACGGAGGGCCACGCCCTCCTTTCTGTTCCATCATCCTGTGCGTGGGGCTGCTCCGTGCCTGCTGGAAGAGCGGTGGAGTTGGGTAAAAAGTAAATTCTAAAAAATCCAGTTCCAGTTTCTGAAAATTCTCACTAGGACTTATGTTCATTTTTTGTTTTATTTCGGTTTTATTGAGGTATGCGTGAATGTAAATTGTAAGACCCTTACAGTGTATGTGGTGATTTGATGGGCACAAACTGTGTGAAAGGTTTCCTTCCTCAGAGAATTCACACATCCATGCCTCACTTACTAATTTGTTGTGAGAACTGATGTTTTACTCTCTTAGCAGACTTTAATTACATTATACAGTATTCTCTCCTCAAATCACCATGTTTCCGCTGACCTTACTCACCCTATAGCTGGAAGTCTGTACCCTTTTACCAGACTCCCCTCCCACACCTACCCCAGCCTCTGGCAACCAATTTTCTGCTCTGTTTCTATGAATTTTGCTATTGTTACTGGTTTTTATTGGTTTTTAGAGTCTACGTAAATGTTTGTTGGTTTTGACCTTGGATTTAATGGATTTAGCCATCCATTGGTGTGTCCTTTCTAGAATGTGTGCAAAATAAAGCACTTCTTTCTGCACTTTGCTTCGTGGTGGCTCCTACATGGAGTGAAAGGCTGCAGGAGATGGTCTTCTAAGGCCCATCCTCACAGCAGACCGTGTAGACGCTGCTCGAGTCTACAGGATTCTTGGCATATTATCTCCCCGTGAGCCTCAGAATAAATTTGTGCCTTCGGTGGGGCAAGGATTGTTGTCCTCTTTCTCTCTGTACCCTGCTCTCCACTGTCTCCTGCACCCCCCACCCCATTTTTGGTGAGGAACTTGAAATTTTGAGAAGCTGTGGCTTAAAGTCAAAGAACTGAGGGTTCTGTTGTGATGGTTAAATTTTCCTGTGTTTTGGGAGCTGCCTCTTGTCTGTCGCTCCAGCCCGCAGGCTGCATTGGATTAGGCAATGATTATACTGGTTGAAAATATTCATCACTACACGTTGACCGGGACCATCTTCATTAAGGAATATTTAAAAATTCAGCCAGTCACCTGCCTTCCAGTCAGCCTGCCCTTCTGCTAAGCCCCTCTGATCTGTAAGCCTCTCCACTGCCTTATCTGTGATTTCTTATTTTTTTTCCTCCATGCTCTTCCCATCTCCCTACATGGACTGAGTAAGAGTGAGGAGTGGGTTTTTCTAGTTGACTCCAGTGACTCTGTTCCCTCTGTCCTCGACGTCTTGAACACACACGCACGCCGACCGTCCCCTGCAGCCCACTGTCTCGCTCACACGCGAATCTCTGGGCTTGGAGCAGGGAGAGGAGCTGAGGAGGCGGCGTCTGGAGTCAGCCCCCGCGGCGTACTCCACACGTCGGTCATTCTCGCCTTACTCACGCAGCCTCAGACACAGCGAGCCCCGTCTTGGGCCGGGCACTCTGCTGGGCACTGGGCTGGGAGGAAGAGGCCTGCTTATGTGGTGAAAGACAAATGTGACCTCCCTCCTCAAGGAGGTAGTCGCCTCTCGGGGACACACTCGTGTAAAAAGCTGTTTTCAGAATACGACCTGGTCACGGCCCTGGCGTGGGCTGGCGCTCCGAGGGGCGTGGCAGCCTGCTCGGGAGTCGGAGCCCCGTGGAGACAGTGACCCGCCCAGACGGCCCAGGCCAGCCCATCGGCGTTTCATTATGTCGGTGAATGAAGACTCAGATGAGCAGTGTGTATCATTATGTATGTATCATGTATTATTATGGGACTGACTCGGTGAATAATAATGGATTTCATCTTTCAGATAAGCCATGGTTTGATTTCAGAAAATGGTACCAAGTTATGAAGAAATCTCTTGATGAGAAAAAACAAAAACGGGAGGAAGCCAGGGCAAAGTATGTTACCTTTTCTCGTTTCAGAGTTGCCTGCCTTTTTTCTGAGTCTGTTACTTTACACTGAAAGCTGAAGTTGCATCTTTATAGGACTCATCAATAGCTGGGATTTTTGTTTTTTAAGATTTATTTATTTTTGCATACAAGCTGGGGTGCAGGCCAGAGGTGTGGGGCGGTGCGAGGGTTCACCAGAGACAGAATGGGGAGCAGAACAGGCAGATCAACGGAAACACACTGCTGAGGGGAGCAGCCGGCGAGGCAGGAGAGGTCTGCTGCGCCATGTGGGAATCTTCCCGACCTGGCTTCAAACTCGCGTCGCAGCCACCGACAGCTCCATAGCGCTGCGCTCAACCCGTTGTGCCACCAGGGAGGCCCCACCTGGGACATTTTTCCTCAAAATATTAGCCCAAAATTCTAATTAGCTCTTTTCTTTGCATGGCTGTTAACTCTGGATTTTATTTGCATGTCACTAATGTTTCCACTAATGCCCTCTCTTTGCTCAGGATCAGACCCGGCTACTTAGTGCCTGTAGTTCGAGTCTCACCGGGAGTTCTAATCCCCTTTCTCAGAGTTGGTTCTTTCCTACCTGCACTTTCCGAAACTACACAGATTACAAATGTCAGCCTGTGACATAATAATTGAACTTCCTCCCAAATTAAATATCCCTAGGAAAACCAAAACAAAGGCAAACAAAGTATATTTAACTCTGTCAGTTCCACTTGGCACTCTCCCCTGTCCACTTGGCAGAGAGGAAAGGCTTAGCTTCAGGACAAGTGGGGCTGCGTGACAGACGAGCTGTGTGACCACGGCCATTACATAGCCTCAGCGTCCCCAAATTGAGTTCGCACATAAGTTTTCAGACACCACCTTGTGTAGTTAGCAGAGAACATTTCTGCTGATCTCTGTTTAGAAGAGTTTTATGTCTTAGAATTTTGAGTCTCTGTGAGACCCTGAAGAAAAAATTAACATCTCTTATTTTACGTAAATTTACAGTAATGCTCATTTGATCAAGTAATTTTATATCCTTTGAGAAAAATCAAGGTTCCTCAAATTAATTAAAATGATAATTTGTTTAACACCAGTTTTCTCATCAATAAAATTGGGATAGTAACACCCACCTGTATATTCAAACTAAACTTCTATTTTCACAAGTAGAACTAGATTATTTTTCCTCTAAATTTAAGAGAACTTTTAAATAGAGAAACAGATTTGCAGGATGACTGAGACGCCGTAGGGAAGAGGATCCCAGCCCAAAGGGGAGAGGTGCAGCAGCCGCTGCCCACTGCTCAGGTTGAGCCACGGCCCGGGAGAAGCGGGACCCGCTCTGACAGCCCAGGCCTGGCCCTGCCCTCCCCCCTCCCCTCCCAGGCAGAGACGGACTCTCGATCCGCCGGTGGGTCTCGCTGGGCGCAAGGGTGGCGTCAGGAGCAGAAGTTTGCTCTGTTATCTTGGGTTATCTCGAGATCATCGGGCCTTCCTCTCCTGGTGCCGGCCGGGGTCATCCTGAGGGATCGTGAGAGGCCGGGCGGCGAGGGCCTTGCCGCTCAGGCGTCTCAGCGGTGACTAAGCGTTCATTAGCCTAGCCCGGGCGCCAGCTCCCACCTGCAGCATCACGATAGCGCCCACGTTCACAGGGCAGTGTACCATCAGCTGCACAGCCGAGACACACTCACTTCTAGCTGCTTTAGGGGAGAAGTTAGTGACTAAAGAAAATATGTCTAATTTCCAAACGGCATTTCTGGGGCAACCCCAGGCCCCAGGGGAGAAACTGTCCAGAGATCCATGACCAAGCTCCTCCTTCATAAAGTATGTCTTCGGACCAGGAATAACATGAATAATCACTGCTGGCAAGTGCTGAAGTGCAGAGCTCCTGTGCCAGCTGAGGACTTGTCAGTTTCTCTCTACCCCACCCCACTGTTGACATAAAGTTCTCATTTTTCTCTATATTCTGGACAACATCTTCCATGTTGTCATATGAAGTCATTGAAGCTCTTCCTACAACTGAGTAAGGCCCCAAGCGTGAGGTTGTGAAAAACACTAGTAAACACTGGCTGAAAACTAAACCCGCCCACGAGGCTCTTGATGACTTTCTGTTGTCATGGGTGACGTCGAGAAGAACATGGAGGAAACTCTCAGAACATGTGCAGAAGGTTGTGGCGGCCTTTTGCATTAGGGAAAAAAATGCATTGATAAAGCACCAAAAGCATGACCAATAAAATCAGAAGAATTTCTGCCCTTCATAAGATACTGTTAGGAGAAGAGGACACAGACTAGGAGAAAATAGGTGTGAGTCAAAAATCTGATAAAAGAGTCCGCCTGGACTGTAGAAAGAACCCTAGTACAATAAGAAAAGTTTTAGTGGCCCCAAGATTTGAACAACTACCCCACCAGACAAGACGGACGGAGCCTGGAGCAGCGCTTCCCACGTCTGCTAGTGGGGAGGCGCGTGTCCTCACAGCCTGTTAGGGTGGCTCGGAACAGACAGACAAGCGCAGCGTGGGAAGCAACGCGGGCGGCCTTTTGGGAAGCCTGGAAGATTCTTGTCAAGTTAAATGTGGTTATTCTACAGCCAGTGCTTTTCACGGCTACGTACTGTGAGGATACGGAGTGATATGTTAGTGTTTGTTTTATGTAAAATCAAGGTCTCAGTGATTTAACCAAGTCTTTTTGAAATCTTTGCAAAAAGATCAATTCTTAAATGGTTAAAATGGCCATGTGTTTACTCTTAATATGTATTTTATTTACTCGCATTAAAAAAGAATGGTGAAAAATCACCCATTATATATTTATTTTAAAAACTGAAAATACTTCTATTTCTGACTGTCTGTTCATCAGCTATTTTTGCAGAACGTTCCCGACTCTGCCTCTGTGTCTCCTCGCAGGGCAGTTTGTCTGCGACCGTCTAGGACCTCACTCTGCAGTGGGCCTCCCTGCCTGGCCTTCCCTCGGCCAGGATAAGTTGAGTCAGTGCAGGGCCTGTTACGGCTGTTTCACGCCGGAATCCAGATTGTTTCTTCTTCCTGGCAAACACAGGAGTGATTTCCAGGCGTTCAGTGCCAGAGGCTGGCGCTCGTTCGCTCTGTGTGATCACAGTGTGCTCCTCGGGGAGGGGGCTGCGGGAGAGGCAAGGAGGAAGAATTGCTTCTTAGGTGACTTCACTTTATGAGAACAGACAGCAAAGGAATTTTCTGGTGAGGGAAACCGTGTCTGCATTTTTGTATAATTAGCAGCTTCTTTGGGGGCTGTGGCATCTGGAGACGCTGGGCCATTTTGGCCTTGCTCTTCCCTTCAGGGCCCTTGCGTGCTGCCAGGCCAGAAGCCGCGTGGAGACGCGCATGCGAGGCCGGAGCCTTCCCTAGACATCGGGGCCGTCTCTGACTGCCAGGCCCGCTTGTCTCCACTGTGTCTCAGTGACTTCTCTGCTTGTGCAGGTACCTGTGGAAAAGTGAAAAACCGCTCTACTACTCGGCCATTGACAAGTCGGTCGTGTATAAAAGGAGAGGTGAGTTGCATTTTCTCTTGCTCATGACAACTGGCAACACAGATGTGGGAAAGCTAAACGTCTTGACTTGAACAGTGAATGCGTGAGTCATTTTGTTACCTCTTTGGCAGACGTTCCATGTACATCCCAAGAGACACCACCTTCCGCGGGCAGCCGTCACTGGCATGTGGCTCTCTCAGGAACATGCCGTTATTCAGAACAACCTAAATTCCCCGTCTCAGTCCTGGCTTCCTAAGACTGTCACACTCTGTTTGGAAAATTGCCTCTGGGTTGTCTTGTTCATTCTTTTTTAAAACCTGTGGTATAATATTTAAAACATAAAATCTACCGCTTTAATCTTTCTTTAAAGTAGTTCCCCTGTGCTCCACATATGGTTTTGGTACCCCTCATGCCCTCCTCCCCCTCAATGCCCGCGCCCTAGTCGTCGGCCCTGAGAAGCCAGTGTCGGCGTGTCGCTACCCAGTGAGCTGCAGACGTTCTTCATGACTGGACATTAGTTTTTATTTCATCCTTTCCTTTTTCCTCTTATTTCCAGAAATGGTGGTGAATCTACAGAAACAATTTAGCATGCTGGTCGATTCAACGCCAACTGTTGGAAAAAAAAGCCCTTCAAGTTTTCAGTTCAGCTGGCGTGAAGAAGAGCCTGGCCAGATTTGTTTCCACGGACACAGCCTCCAGGGCGTCCTGAGGAGGAAAGGCCAGGTGCTGACAACCAAGAATCCGCTGTACTGGCTTAGCACACAGAGGTTCTGTAAAAGGTGTGTGACGCTTTGAGAAAACATGACGTTTTGGCCTGAATGGTCGTCGTTGCAAATTTTTAAAAGTCACATATAATTGAAAGGATTTGATTTTAAAACTCGAGGAGGTTATTTGTTGAAATTAGAGGATGACGCTGAGTCATCGTACACTGAGTTTTGTGTAAGAGTTATAGGGCTGGGCGTGTTAAGTGACCTTACTGTGATAGTCGTTTCACAATATGTACATGTTAAATCACCACATGATCTCCCAAAGCTTAGCATGTTATGTGTCCAGCACACCACCGGGAAGCTGGGCAGAGCGCTTTCGGTTATGGAGACTTCCTCAGCGTGACGCTGTTTTCATACTCAGCGCGTTCCCGTATTGACGCACACGGGTCTGAAGGCAGGGACCTCCCACGGCACTCGAGAGCACGTGCTAGTGAGCCTGGCTGTTCCCGTCCGGCTCTGCCGCTTGCTAGCTGTGGGCAAGTTTTTCACCAGCTCTTGCTCGGTTGCCCCGACTGTAAAAATAGGGCTAAACCTGATCTTTCTTCTCAAAACCTGCAGTGGGGCGCAGACCTCCCACCCTGCCTGTGGGCACTTGGCCCTGAGTGAGTTAGGGGCACTCGTGCCTTTGGGCTGGAAAGGTGGCACCGTCAGAGGATGTGCTTTGGGAATTTAATACTGTAAAATAAGACCATTCGTTGTAGCCCTCGGCCTACTCGGAGATGGACGAGCTGAGATTTTTCCCTGCATGAACTGCATGGCTAAACTTAACCCACAGACGGAGCTTCAGGCCCTGTGACTTTCTGCGCCAAAACCGCCTTTCCCAGCGTGCCGGCCGTGCTTGAGGAGAGCACCGAGGGGCGGAGCACTCCCCAGCCAACCAGTACCGGCGTGACCAGGCCCCGGCCTGGCCGGGCACCTTTCTCTCAGGGCTGCTTGCGCTCCCCTTGGTGCGTCTTGTCAGGCGGAGTTTTCTGGCCTCCAAATCCCTGATCATCAGAAAGACAGGAGGAGTCCGAGAGCGGCTCTGCTGCTCGGCTTCTGGCCAGCGCAGTGGACACCAAGGGACAGGGCGAGGCCGAGTAGGACTCCCAGGACATGCACCCCGAGCTCGGCCAGGACCGAGAGAGCAGGCCTTGTCCCCCAAGGCTGTGTGCCTTCCCTTTGGGTTTGTTTTTCTTAACTATATTTTTAATATTTCTATAATGAAAAGGTCAGCTTGTAATAATATTGTAAAGGCCAAGAAAATGCTGGGTAGACTATTTATGATAACCAGATAATATACAACTCGGTTTTTAAAGATTTCTGTCCCAAACACTAAAATGAAATATTTTGATGCGTTACAAGACCTGATCTTCAGCGACATGAGAACTTCGTTACCCTGAAGGACCCACTTGAAGGGCCCAGAAGAGACAGACGTGCCTTGTCGTGTAGAATAATCATGAGAACGCTCAGGCCTGGAGAAGGGACCCGAGCACTTGAGAAGGGCAGGAGCTTTCTCCTCCTCATCTGAGGAGAGCTAACTGGCCGCCTTCAGGAGCTTAAACACCCTTAGTCTCCCTCACGCTTGTGCAAGTGCCTGTGTAGGTCAGCCGGGTCTGACAGCTCGCAGGCCTCTAAGACCTGTTCTGTCCTTGACCTCCCGAGGGCACAGACAGTTCATCTCCTCCCCCCGGAAGAGCTCGGCAGTGGTTCTTCCATTTGGCGTCCGCAGGAAACAGCTCGGTGGCCCACAAAAGTTTGGTTTGAATTTTAATATTTTATTTTTAGTTTTTTAACTATAGCAAAAAAAATACTCAAATACGAAACGTTTTCACCAGTTTGTGTGTGAGGACTTAAGAGCCCACGCTTCTGGGTGCATTTGAACTTCTCAGGGAAGGCAGTGCTCCCCCCCCACCCCCCCACCCCCGGGCCTATCTCCTGGGCAGGACACGGCTCCTCTCCTCTCCTCAAGCGGAGCGGCCGGCCGGGCCCGTCCAGCACCCACCGCCGCGCGGCCATGGCCAGAGGAGCTGGGCCTCACTCACACGTGCCGTGCTCAGAGCAGGGGAATTGCAACAGCAAATTATTTGTATTATATTTGGTCTTATTTCTGATAGTGCTAGGATAGTTTTTTGAGTTGATAATAAAGAATGTAAATATATAAAAAAGAAACCTTGTGAGGTGACATCAGTGATTCAAATTAGAAGTAAAAAGTCCTTACTGGAGCAAATAGTCCATTTACTCCTTTCATCTTTCCAATTTAGAAATAGAGCTGTGTCGGTGAGAAAAACAGTGTTTTCATCCTTTTGATGATAACAGTTTGGCTGAAAGATCTTTCAAAACAGTGAAAGTAAAAACTGGGAGGTAAGCAGCCCAGGCGCTGCCCCTCACCCGCGCGGCCCGGCACCGGCCTGGCTGGCCCGGGCGCCAGTCACCGAGAGACGGGGCCTTCATTCCCCTGCTAGTGGGCTGGCAGGGGGCTGGCTTCGTTGTCCGGCAGTAAAACAGCCTTAAGATGTTAAGCGACTGCAAAAAAACCCACAAAAAACTAACAGTAATTCCTTGCTATTCAAACATGGGATGTTTAGACTTTCTTAGTTGTCACCTACTTTGTTTAATAACTTAGAATCTTACAGTGTAAGGTGGCGCTGTCCCTCGGAGTTTAGTTCCTCAGTCCGCCCTTTATTTCTTTCGCCCCCTTGCCGTCCGCTTGTTTACATGTGTCCCGTACAATTTCCTGTGGCCTGGATTTTGCTGACTACAGCTCGCGGTGCCATTTCACAGCTCCTCTGTCCCCTGGAGTGCCTCTGCCTTGGCCTAGCTGGAGGTCGCTGGCTGGCAATGTGGTCGTCTTCAGGTGCTGCTACTCTGAGTGAAAACCGCTCTGTGAACTTTTCTTTCCATAATCCCTCTGGGGTTGCAAGCAACGTTATCGAGCCTGGTGCCTGATTTTGGGTGGGGGAGGGGATGTTTTTCAAGAAAACAGGTCCAGCGTCTCTCCCCGTGTGCTTTTGTGTGCCTTGACCATGGTGAGAAGGCCCCCAGAGTGGACGCACCTCTGGGCGTGGCGTGGTGTGAGGACCTGGCCCTCGGGCCCCCACGCCTCGTGTGAAATGTTTCCGTGTGAAGTGAGGGTCCCACCGAGGGCCCTGAGTCCCCCCAGCCCGACCTGGCGTGAAGCCTGCACACGTGCGTTCGGCCATTGTGGGGGGTGCTCGGGACAGAGGCTGCATCCCTAGCAGTCATTTTATGGTGACATCTTCCTTTTTCTTCCCCTTCTAGCTATTGCAAACATGTGACAACCTATGAAGAGTCAAATTTTTCTCTGAGTTACCAGTTTGTACTAAATCTGTTCTCCTTCCTGCTAAGAATAAAGACCTCTTGTCTCCATGAAGAAGTGAGCTTAATTGAGAAGAGACTTTTTAAAACAAAGTATAATAGCAAAACGAAAAAAAAGTCTTCAAGATCCAGGAAGTGAGAAAGTGCTGGAAAAAATGAAACAGAAACTTTCCTGGGGAAGGATTTTACTACTAACAGTAATGTCACATTTTAATAGGATATTCCAGAGAATTGTGGAAAGTAGGATTTTTATCACGTACATGTACACATGTCAACATACGTATCAAGTATGCCTATAAAAGTGTATATTGGAAAGCCAGTGAACTTTCTTTGTGTTTGTTTTTTTAAAATAAGAATGTTGTTTGTGAAAATTAAAAAAACAAGTTATGTAAATGGTCTCGAGAAATTTGTATTCATTTATTTTAAAGGTAGATTTGATTTTTAAGCTAGATCACTTCCTTACTCTCTATGACCCAAAGTAAATTCCAGCTGGGTCAAAGATCTAAACTTTATAATCTTTTCTGTATACATATATTAAAGTATCAGAAGAAAACAAGTCTGAATGCTTTGATGATCTTGGAATGAAACCAAATGGCCTAACCAGAGGCCAAAAGGAAGAGTTGGATAATGCGATCACAAAGAGGAAAATGGCAACTGGGAAAATACACTTGCAGCATGTAATGGACAAAGGAACAATTTATTGTGTCAATGGCTCTTGAAAAGTGATAGCAGAAAGGCAAGCTGAGCAAAGAGCATGAAGAGATCACTTCTAAAGAACAAATAGAAGCCAAAACCACGGGGCCCCTCCTCACTCATGCTAAAGGAACACAGGCGAGGATGAGACTGTTTCTCAGAGGTCACCAGGCTTCATAGCACTTGTCGAGGACACTGGAACATCAGTCTTTCTTGTCACAGGATGTTTAATCGTGCGGCAGATACCAGGCAGCTTCTAGGTCCTGGAGAAACAGCACTGAACAGGCCCTGCCCCTTAGCCCCTGCCGAGGTGGAGGCAGAGTGAACCAACACACAGTGTCGGGGGAGTGAAGCACAAGGAAGGAAGAGCGAGGTGAGGGAGACGTGACGTGCGGGCCGTTAAGACTGATGGAGAACAGCCCTTTGGGGAGGCGATATTTTATCTAGAGACCAACTTGACTGAAGAACAAAGGAGCCGGCCTGGCGTCCCCCACAAGGTCATTCCCAGCAGAGGGGCCCTGCCGAGGCCCTGAAGTGGGGCGTGCATGATGCATGCAAGGAATAGCAGGTTTTCGGAGAATTGTGGCTGAAGGAGCGTGAACAGATGGCGGGAAGCTGCCTTCAAGGCTGTGGTGAGCTTTGGCTTTCACCTCAGCTGTGCCACAGGAAGGCCCTGGAAATTGTGAGCCAGAGGATGACGAGGTCCGGCCTTTGTCAGTGAAGGACCGCTTTGCTCTGTGGTGCACAGACTCCGGGAGAAATAGGCAGAAATAGGGAGGATGCTGGAGAGACGCCTTGCTTGTCCAGGCAGGCGGCCGCGTTTGCAGTGGAGGCAGCCGGAAGTGATTTGGCCCCAGACACCGTTTGAGTGTGGGGTAAGTGAGGATTTGGTGACGGGCTCCTTGTGGGGGTGAGAAGTTAATGTCCCCAAAAGTTACGGGGCCGTTTATCCAGATGGGGCTGTTTTCATTGCCTCATATCCACCCTGCCTCGTGAGGAAGTTTTCCCCACCCTAGCGGTGTGGGAAGGGCCAAACCCGCGGCTCCTCACGCAGAACAGACGAGACAAACAGAATTCAGTAATCACACCCGCAGGCCACATGGGTCCTCGGGAACAGGGAACAGCCAGGAACGGTGGGAGGCCTGCTTTCTAGCATGAGAGGAGGGCAACCCCGTTGCCCGCAGGAGAGCGTGAGCGGCTTGTTGGAATACTTGCGCAGGCAGGCAGGGGGCCGAAGCCGCTACTCGGCAGGCCGGAACCGCCCCTGGTGCTCTTGATGAGGGGTGCTTGGTTAGGGGACTTGATCAAGGCACAGAGTACAGAGGGGGACTGGCCGCTCGGCCCCTCGGGCGCTCCCAGATCAGCGGGCGCTCCGGGCCTTCATATTTGACATCACCTGGGAATGTGGTAGAAATGCAGAGCCCCAGGCCCGAATGCTCACCTGCCCACTCCAAACTTCTGGTGGGGCCCAGAGTCTGCTCTGCAAGCCTTCCAGGTGGTTCTGACCCTCAGGTGTGGGAACCACCGACATTTCTCAGTAAAGCATCTAACGGGGGGAAGATACAATGGTCTGTGAGGCGAGGCGTGTTCAGAGGCGCCCCTGTGGAGTCGGGGGTCTCTTTCTTACGGGAATGCTGGAAGCGAGTCGTCCCAGACGTGGGGCGGGGCCTGTGTCGCCAGGACCAGGCTCCGCTCACGCCCGGCTGCTGGCAGCACGTGACTCTCCCCTGCGCTGCTTGCGTGCCCACCGGCAGGCCCACAGCTCCACCGGGCAGCCCAGGGCGGGAAGGGGCTTGTGGCTCAAGACCTGCGTCTCTGGGGAGCAGAGCTTCTCCACGAGATGTCCGCGGGCGGAGCTGTCCCTGGCCCTGACTGGCACCGGAGAACAGGCCATGCGGATAATCCCGATGCACCCCCCACCCCCACCCCTCCCCACCCCCCGCATCGGGCTCTTGGTCTAACGCGGAGTCGGGATCCCAGAAACAGGCGGAGGAGGGGCTGTGTGGAGCAGGAGCCCACAACAATACCTCGGTCTTGGGGCTCAAGTTCAAAGTCTTTTATCATCCAACAGGTGAAAATATGATGCTGTTTCAGATAAAACAGGCCCTGAATGCTGCTGACCAGCTACTGCCGTCTGGGAGCTTTAGCTCCATCCAGACCTGTCCGCTGTGTGGAGCACCCCAATAACCGGTGCTTCTCTGTGTCTGCCCCGGGCCAGACCCTTTATCACGTGCAGGTCACGTGCTGTATGTTACAGTTACAGCATTACACACAGCTTAGTCCCGGACGGTGCATATTAGCAACTGAGTCCAACTGGTGAATGAATGATTGACTTGTCCCCACAGTATCTCTGCGTGAACCCCACTTTTCAGCTGGACGGGTTGAGCCACTGCCCCGGAGCCACACGGATAAACCGCACGCTGGCCTGTCCCGCCGAGGCCCGGCGGTCTTCCCTGAAGGGGCAGGCGGTGTAGCAGAGGCAGAGTGACCCCCACACGCGGCTTACAAACACCCCCTGTCATCACCTTCGCGTCTCCTCGGCCCCCTCCTGCGGGGGAGGGGGGCAGAGGGCGGTGCAGGGGGAGACCCCACTGGGAAGTTCGGGTCCCCACTTGGGCTGTGCTGCTTTCCATTTCTTCCCCAGATGGCCTCCAGTTTCGGGGGCGGGGAGAACACCCCTCTGCCGAATCCTCGGGGTCCAGGCCTGAGGCGGCCTTCACTGGTGCTGCCGAAGGCCACGGGCCTGGCAGGGCTGGCCAGGCCGCCCTGCTGATGGCCCCCTCTGCCCCCACCCCGGAAGGCCCCGGCCCACGCAGCCTCTGAATGCTCCCGGCCAAGGTGCTTTGAGACCCCTACTCCTGGGGCGCCCGGGCGGGCGGAGCCCCGTTTCTGCTCTGCGGCAGTCTCCCCACTTGGGTGCAGGTGCCCTGTGGGGGGTGTCCGGCCTGCCTCTGCCTCGGCTGTCCCGGGTTGTGAAAGCCGCAGAAGTGGGATAAGTGTCACGCTGGAGCGCAGAGCTCCCGGGGCGCGCAGAAGAGGAAGAGATGAGCACCTCGGAGCAGGGCAGGCCGAGGCCTGGGTCCCAGGGAGCCGCGCTTCCCAGGCTGCCCCCGCCCCCAGCAGGAATCAAATCTTAATCTCCTTTCAGGGAAAGCAGTGAATTGTTTTGCCACTGAAGTGATTTGGGTGGGATCTTTCATGAACACATTTTATTTTTCAAATGAAATCCCCCTCCCCCTACAACGAAATGTGCTTCCCGGTGGCGGTGACCACCAAAGGGAAATAAAACCCAGAGATTTCACGTGGCCACACATCCAGTAACTGTTGTCAAGTGCGAAATCAGATGCCCTTGGGGGAGCAGACACAGCAGATACTTCTGGGAAAGAGTGTTTAGGTGGTTGTATGTCTGAGCTCCCAGCCTGCAGACATCGCGTCCCTGCGGACGCTGCCTGGATTTCACGTTCCTAATTTTATTCGTATCAAATCTGGATCATCAAAACATGAAAACACAGCTGTGAAGCATTTCTTAAACGCCTGTCGAACATTTTATGTTTTCTCATTTAATATAGCTAGATAAATCTATTTGTCTACAACTATATTAAAATTCCAGTCACTGTCCGTTAAAAACTTCAGCTTTTTAAATAAGATTCTTTTTGTAACCAGTAAATGTACAGTGAGAGTTTTTCCCCATGAGAATGTAGGACCTTGGCCCAGCATTTCACGAATCTGCAGGAATATCTCATACGTTTTGAATATAACTGTGTTAGGTTTCGAAGATTTTTGGAATCCTTAAAAAACAATGCAGTTTTCGGACCTCCCTGGGGGTGCAGGAGTTAAGTCTCAGCACTATGAAGCTGTCCGCAGCCACTGCAGCACGAGTTCGATCCCCGGCCAGGGAGCTTCCCACAGGGCACAACAGACCTCTCCTGTCTCCCTGCTGCTCCCCTCAGCAGTGTACTCCAGTCCATCTGCCTGTTCTGCTCCCCACTCTCTCTCTGGTGAACCCTCTCACCACCCTATACCTCTGGCCTACACCCCAGTTCTTGTATGCATAAACAAATAAATCTTAAAAAATAAAAAGCAACACAATGCAGGTTTCTTTAGACGGTTTGAGATCTGGGTTAGGTCAGAAGCAAAGGGAGGATCGTCCACCTGCCAGTTCCGGAGCTTCTTGCAGGGGCTCAGCCATCCCTGCGGGAAGTGAGGGACAGTGGGAAGCATCCTTGCCGGACCCTGCAGGCCCAGCGTTGCCTCTCAGAACCTTCTAGAACCCCTCGGAAGGAGACCCCAGGGCGTGAGCAGCAGGGGGCTGCAGTCACTTGTACTTCTGCCTTAGCACATTAGCTCGTTTTCCCCTCCATGGGCACAAAGCCACCTAGAAATAAAAAGCATTACTTCAACCCTGCACTTACTCGGAGAGATGGGCGGCAGAGGAGAGAAGGGGCGTTACTGGGAGTCTTAGGAAAACCTTGAATAGAATTTCCCAAGTGTGGCCGCTGTAAAAGTCCTGTGAATTAATTCTACACTGCAGATTGTTCCAAGTGTGTATTTTTGTCTTGAGTGTGTGGCCAGTGACTTTTTTTTTTAAATTCCAAATGCCTCTGTGCTCTTGAACACTGAGTAAATTCACACAGCCTGAAGCCTCTCACAGCTGCTTCGAGAAGCTCTGAGGGTATGTTCTCTTGTTTCGTGCCCTTGTGAAGTATTTAAAGCACAAAGTGATTTTGGTGCCAGACTTACCAGATCACACATAGGACGCAGAAGAGCTGACAAAGGGTTGCTTTTATTGACTTTATAAATTAAGGACCTGGTATTTCTGCTCGCTTGGCCTTTTGCCCTTCTGAAACAATTATTTCCTTCTGGAACAATTAGTACACGTTTTATGGATATTTGCATTGAACTGGGTGACTCACAGGTACTCCCAAAGGAATTTTAAGGTAGAATACCACTTAAATGTAATTACCCCGTCACCATTGTCGTCTACATTAATTCAAATTAAGTGATTAAGTTAAACATTACCTCGAATGAAAAAGGTGGTCTGGGAATTTAAAAACACTAGAAGTTAAAAGTAGGAAAAATGTCTTCTGGGCTATGCAAGATGATAAGTAACTATTTTATAACCTGTTGATTTATTTTTACCTTTTTCTCCTTAGACATTCACACCAGAATAAAAGTCTCCCTGGACCTCTCCTCTGCAGGAGGCTCCTTGTCCCCTAAGTGTCACCTGCTGGGGTCCCCTCTCCCTCCCAGCTGCCTGCCGTCCTCTGTCCCAAACACAGCCTGTGAGCGTCAGCCCCTCTGCTCCTCACTCCAGCCACAGTCTCTCCAGCGCAGTCCAGAAACCCACGTCGGCCGGAGGAGCCCCTCAGGCCTCCTCAATGCCGGACCGCGCGTGGGAGCCTCAGAGTCTGGTTCTCGCATCTGACACCCCGCATCCCTCATGCGCTCCCCACCTGCAAAACCCCCCCAGGCTGCGGTTCCTCATCTTCCTCCACTCTCTCCTCTGTTCCTGCAATTCCTCCATGCTGACAGCACATCCTCTCCTGAGGTGACACTGTTTAAACACTGCCTCCGTTTGGGGTGACCAGTTTCTCACCTCTGTAACTGCCTCTGTTTCAGGCCCGCCACCAAAATTCCATTCACCGCTGACCATCGAGCCGCCCCCACCCCCTCCTTCCCTCAGGGAGCCATCTTGCTGACAGTGTCTAAGGGTTTGGTTTTGCTTTCCTTAATATTCCATAAACAGTGAAATCATATGGTGTTTGTCATTCTCCTTTTGACTTATTTCACTTAGTGTGATTCCTTCCAGGTCCATACTTTGCTGTTGCACATGGCGAGGTTTCATCTTTTTCACGACTGAGTAGTATTCCCTTGTGTGGATATGGGCTATAGCCTCTTAATCCGCTCCTCTGTCATCAGGCACCTGAGCTATTTCCACCTCTTGGCCACTGTGAAGAGACACACATCCTGTTCGGGCATTTCTTGCAGAACCCGATGCCTGGGTCCTGTCTCCCTAACTGGGCAGTAGGCCTTGAGATGGGAGCCATTTCTCTGACTCCACGGAGAGAGCGCCCCATGTTCAATCATTGTCAATAAATATATTTGAGGAAAGTAATGATGATAAAAAAAGGGAAGTTTACAAAAAGGTTTCTACTTTCTTGTCGGTGACTGCAGGGCAGTGCTCACTACTGGATGAGCGAGCTCAGCTGTCTGCCTTCATTGCAGGTTTTGAGTCAAACTGAAATACTGTTAAGACCGAAGAGGAAACAATGGGCAGGACTTTTGCCGCTGGCACACCCGAGACCTTATCAGTATCTGCTGGAGCTGAGGCGGTGCCAGAGATCGGGGCCTTCCGAGTACTTGGCGTGCACAGATGGCCTCTGTTCATCCCGTGATGTGTCCTGCAACGTTTCACAAACAGGACGTGGAGAAGCTCAGACCCCAGGCAGTCTGGCCCGGGGCCTGCCGGCGCCAGCCCCCAGCGTGGCCTCTCAAAGACCCCGCACCCTGCGAGGCCAGCTCAGAGTGTGAGGACACCCACGCTGCTCCGAAGACGGAACATCAGTGCTTTTGAGGGGCACCGTCCTCACGCGGTCCCTCCCAAGCCTCCCCACAGCTGCTGGCCCTCCCTGCTGCTGCCTCTGGTCACAGCGCCGGCACCTTCGGGCCCAGGCCAGAAATCACAGCCCCTCCCTGCCTGTCACTCAGCCTGGCCCGCCCCCAGCACCTCCCTGAGCAATCCCCTCCCAGCTTGGATGCCTGTCCCTGCAGGTGGCAAAGCCTCTCCCCTTTCCAAGCCTTTGTCTGCCAGTTTTTTCCCCAAAATAGACTAAATAACACTGAGAGATTCGGAAGAGAGGGGCTGGGGCCCCTCCAGCTCTCCCGTCCCTGCTCCCCACCCCGAGGAGACCCCTGGACAGCTCTCGCCCCAGGGCCTTTGCGCAGCCGGTCCCTGCAGCCACGACACAGGAAGCCCTTTAGTCTCCCTCCGCGACCCTCCTCCGGCGCCTTCTCCTCCACTTCCCTCCTGGTGCCCAGGGGTGTCCTCGCTCCCAGAAGGCACACCTCCCCGGGGGACTTACGACATTCCGGCCAAGGTGCCCGTGCATGCTGGCCGAGCAGCCTGCGCGCCGGCTGGCTCCCCGGGGCCTTTATACAGCCGGGCCGGGTAGGAGACAGGGGTTAGGAAACCTGAGCCCTGATGGAGAAGAAACAACACGGGCCGGGCCAAAGAGGCGTCTGGGGGCGTTTTAGGCATCTCGTCTGTCACAGCAAGGTTTGCACAACGAGTTTCCACTCCCAACCCCCCTCAGCTTCCTCCTCCCTCCCCAGCTCGAGATGCAGGTCCTCGGGAGAACCGTCTCTGCCTTTTTGCTGGGGACGGGGCGAGCCCGCAGCACCCTGGCGCTCTGCCTGGGCCTCTGCTTGCGTTACCAGCCTGAGCTCCCGTTTCTGCCTTGGGTCCCCACTGGCTGACACCCACGCTGGTGCCAGGGCAGCCCCTTGGGGCCTTGTGGTGCTTCAAGGGGCTTGTGTTAAATGATGAAGCTGCCTAAGGCTCCGCTGAGCCGGCCCCTGAGGGCTCCAAGTTGCTCAGACCAGGCTCCTGGGCCTGCCTGGGATGGCTGAGCCCGCTCCAGGGCCCGCCTCCACACGTCTCGCTCTCTGGAAGCTTCTTGCAGAAACCTCTTGAAGGTTCCCTCCCCCCTTTTCTAGTTACCACCGACGGGAGTAACGCAAACTTCCAGATCTTGGAATGGACCGTCTCATGCTTTAGAAAGGACACGCAAAAGTGAGTCCAGAAGTACTTCAGGTAGAGAAAACGCAGGTGGGGAAGAATCGAGAAAAACCAAGACACCAATGCCTCTGTCCCGTTAAAACGTGGCGAGATGCTACAATGGTCAATGGCGTCATTTTACAACGCAAGCAAATGTCGCGGGGGCCTGCGGGGTGTTTTCCTGAGGCCAGAGCTCGGCGCCGCCACAGCCTCAGTCACAGCGCGGAGGCTCACGGGAGCTGAGCTCAGGCCTCCCGGGCGGGCTTGCCGGCAGCTGGGTCCCCACCGTCAGGCCTCGGCCGCAGGGATCCGTCTCCAGCGAGGCCACAGGACAAGAACAGGAGAGGCCTGGGCTCCGCCAAGGGCGGCGACACCAGCCCGCGGTCCCCAGCCGCACTCGGAGCGGGGAAGCGTGAGTCGAGTCCCAGGGACCCGACAGGACGCGCAGTGTGGCCGGTGCGCAGCCTGGCTCCCTCAGCAGGGCCGCGCTCACATCGCGCGCCAAGGCATTCAGAGGGGGCACCGTGGGGGCCCCAACAGAGGCCCAAGGCTAAGTCTGCGTCTCAGCTGCGTGTGACATCTGGTCTCCTCGGACCTTGTCCCCATCCCGCGAGGCCCTTAGCCCCGTCTGCTCCGTGCTTGCTGGGAGGGTCCGTGGAGCTCCCCATGAAATCCAGCGAACCCAGAAATCTGCCAAAAGGATCTTAATGTCAGCACCGTCCTGGACAGCAGCCAGGACTGGTTCTCTGGCCTGTGCTTCTCCTCCCTGTGCTGGGTGAACGGGGCTTTTAAAAAATAAATCAAACAAATACAGATGAGATATCGTTTCTGTCCCTTAAGCAGTTTATACTACAGTGAGGAAAAATGGGGGGGACATTTTGGAGTCATTGAGTTATTGAGTCCTATGAGGTGCCTGTTGGAGCCACTGCCCATACAACAAACCAACCCACCCCCTTGGCGACAGCAGTTAGGCCCCTGGGGCCTCAGTGGAGGAAACTGAGGCTCAGAGGTCAGGCCACTTTCCCAGCTCGCAGCTGGGAGGCCGGAGGCCAGCGGGGAAGCCACACCCTCCCGGCCACACCCTGTTGCTCGGAGGGGAAGACTCGCTTCGAGGCGGGAGGCTGGCCGTAATCTGGCAAGGCCTGGGGTGTCCCATCCCACAGGCTGTTTGTCAGGGCAGGGCCGCACAGCCAGGTGTGATGCGGTCACCTGGCGAACAGGTGCCCTCGGAGGGGTGGGCCCGGCCCCGCCCGCCCGGCCTCTCAGGAGGGACCCGGCTCTGGGGGTCTCTGTGCCGGCCAGTGCCGGCCGTGCGGGTTCCTGTTAACTCCGCAAATTTGTGTTATTTCCCTCATTTCACTGGTGACTGCGGCCAGTGGGGAAATCAATGCTGAAGGTAAAAACAGGACATGGACCTGGGACGGGAACCCAGGTGCGCTGGGCTGAGTCAGTGACTCAAAGTCCTGCCCAGGTGACGGTGAGGGTGGTTTAATGAAGGGGGCCCGAGGTGCTCGGGGGTCACTTGAAGGGCGTGGGAAGGGCTCCCGGAGGAGAGGACTTTAGCAATGAAAGAAACGGGGCTGGGGGGGGGTGCGGTGGAAGGGGTCTGAAATGACAGGACGCATTTGGGGACACTGCATGGGGTCAAGAGCAATGGGGACTTTTAGCTTGGATCGCCACGTTGGGCGGCTGGAGAAGGGCCTCGCACGCAGGCTCCGGGAGCTGGGCCTCAGTTTGCCCGTGTGGGTCTCCGACCAGAATACTCTGGGAGTCCTTCCCTGGAGTTTGGGACCGGGGGCGGGAGGCGACCAGGTGACCTGGCCCATCTCGGCCTTTCACTGAGGCCTGGAGAGAACCAAGGCACTGAGAGGGCTCCGCGGCTCAGGGGAGACCCAGTGAGACCCCAGGTCTTGCGACTCAGTCTGTCCCCCCAAAGCCCCTTCCCAACCCCGATGCTGTCCCTTCCACACATCTGTTAGAAGCACCTGGTGTAAGGGGAAGGGACCCAAGAGCCATTTCTTTCTCTGATGCCCAGGTTTGGGCGCAAAGATCCTCCTCCCCCCAAAACCACTCCTCCATCCTGAGCCTGACAAGGCTATTTGTTGCCAAGCAAATAAAGAGGCCGCGTCTCATTTATAATCACAGAAACGCAACGCAGACGATGAGCCACGACGTCTTCTCACTGACCCACCGGCAGAGCAGAGCTGCTCCGGCCCTCATGGGCCTTGGCGGGGGTGCCACCTTGTCGGGCAGACCCCAAGGGCAGCTTGCCAGGCCCCTGGGACAGCCCCCGTTGAAGCCCTTTTCTCAGCAGCTCTGTTCTGGGGACCTGCCCGCTGGCCAGGCCCAGTCAGTGTGCGCAGCGCGTCGTTAGCTGTTTCCTGCAGGATGTCTGTGACTGAACAGCGGGGGCGGAACCCCTCGCGGCACCCCGGAAGCGACCTGCTAGGTCGCTGCCCACCAGCGCCCCTAAGCGGCCTTTGCTTTAGCGCAGGTGGGTGCATGTGCCGTGTGGAAAACGTCGGCGCGGAAGGAGCAAAGGGTGAGGGCTGGTGCCCAGGTTCCTCCTGTGAGAAAACAACACGCGTGTGCGCGGACACAGGATGTCTGGGCAGACGCACAGGGGCGTTCACAGCGGCCGTCTCTGGAGCTCTGCTCCCCACCACCCGTGATCACAGTTTTCGTTCATCTTTTTCGTTTCCTTCCTCCCTCCCTTCCTCCCTCCCTCCCTCCCTCCCTCCTTCCTTCCTTCCTATCTCTTTCTTTCTGCTTCTTTTTAAAAGTATGAACATGTATTATTCTTATAATTTAAAAAGTCATAAAATTAAAGACCAAGAAGAGGCTGCCACCCGCTCATAGCACAGATCTTAGTTCCTGCCTTAGAGCCTGCTTGGGGACAAGCTACGTAACCCTTTATCAAAAGGGCAGGATCGGGCCGCTGTTCCCCACTCTTCCACTGAAGGCCCAGCACCCGCAGGCCCTTCTCCTCCTTGCCGTGTTTTCAGGGCTGGGCGTTTACTCACTTGCCCCACGCTTACTCTGTGCTCACCTCCATCAGGCCCTGGGCGTGAAGCTGTTTGTCTCAAATTAACTCATTTAAAAATATAATTTGTGCAAGTGGGGGAGCTAGAGAACTAGAACAGGAGAACACCCGGAGGTCCAGGTGTACCCAGGTCGGGGCACAAACTGAGGGGCGCAAGAGGGGCCTGTGACTTTGACGGAGGTCCTGGGGGCTGGCCAAGAGGGAGCAGGGAGGTGAGGCATGACTGGGGCTGAACAAAACCCCCTCACTGAACAACAGACACACACACCCTCGTGCCGCTCTTGCCTCAGCGACGCCCCCTCCCTCCGCCGCTGGAGCCTCATCTCTGCCTCTCTGTGGCGGAGGCTCAGGTCCAGCCCTGCCTGGACCCTCCCTGCCTCGCAGCCTCATCCGCCCGGACGCTGGCAGCACCAGCTCTGCACCACCGAGCCCGGGGATCCAAGCTCACAGCCAACGCGCCACCCGACACAGCCACCGGCCCCTGGGAAGCATCGCAAACTCCACCACAAACGGCCTCCGACCTCCCCCCTCCCTGCCCACGAGGCCTCTTCCCGTCTCCACCAGGGCGAGGCGGCCCTACCAGATGTCGCCGAAACCCTGGAGTTGTCCTTGCGTCTCCCGTTTCTCACACGGCTGCTCCGACTTTCAGGAAATTCTGTCGGCTCTACCTTTAGAGTAGGTCAGAATTCATTCACTTCCCACCAGCCCATCTGCACAGGCTGAGCTCCCCGCGCCCACCTGGCCCCCAGGCCCCCCACCCCGCCCCACACTCAGATTACTTTAAAGCTCAAGTGTGGCGATGCCACCCCCTACCCCAACCCCTCATGCTTCTCCACCCCACCAGGAACACCCGCAAAAAAGACAGAAGCCAGGCCTCCCTGGGGGCGCAGGGGCAAGTCTCAGCACTGTGAAGCTATCACAGCCACTGCAGCACAAGTTCGATCCCACAGGAGCGCAGCAGACCAGTTCGATCCCAGGGGAGCTTCCCACAGGGCGCAGCAGACCTCTCCTGTCTCCCCGCTGCCCCCTCAGCAGTGGGTTTCAGTGGATCCACCTGTTCTGCTCCCCACTCTGTCTCTGGGGAGTCCTCTTGATACCGGGCAGAAGGGGCATCAAAAATGACCAAGGGCACTGCCCAAATTGTTTACCGGTCACTATCTTAGTTCTGCACCCGCGAGCACAATTATGGCCGTTTACCTCACTTACAGCAATGTCCAGTCCTTTAAATCCCAAAGAAGAAACAGCGAAGGTGGCGTCTTCCCGCCACTGCGGTGGTGGCGCTCCTCTTCCAAACGACAGGCCACGTGTCCAAGATGGCGCCTTCCTGTCCGCCGACGCTCAGCAGCCAGACTAGGCCAGGTTCCCACTCAGGAGGACGATACAGGGCACGACTGGAGCTGCTCCTGGAGCTGCCATGGTGCCCAGCGCAGCACCAGGCCAACAACTCTGCAAACAGCACCACAGCGGCCAGACGGCCCCGCGGCCTGCTGCACTCACGCGCCCGCTCCGGGCCTCTGCCTTCTTTCTTCGGCTGCAGTAAAGACAAAACCGGGAGCAGTTTCCGTCACTTGGCTACTTGCAAAGCCTCCAAAGTCGCTGGCCCCGAAGTCACTGAAGACTCCAAAGACGCTCAGCCCAAAACTACATCCCGGAGGCTCCCGGCAGCTGATTTCCTGTTCTACATCATGGCGACTGACTCTCCTTCTTTGGCCCCTTTTATTTCTCATCAGTCTCCACCCCAAACTACAAAGCCTTTTTGGCATCTCCCTGGGGCTATCTGTCCTCATCAGCAGCCCCTTCGGGGGCACCACCTATAGGGACTTTGGTCTCAGCCCAGTTACACTCTCACCCCCCCACCCCACACCTCTGGCCTGCACCCCAGTTCTTGTATACATCAATAAAATAAAAATAAATCTTTAAAAAAACGGACGTAAGCCCGGTTCGTTTCTGGCTTGGGCCTCTGCTGCCCACTGGACACGGGCAGAGCCCTGAGGCCAGCTCCCCCGGACCAGGGTCCAGCCCCCTCACTCCACCCCATGCTCCCCTCCCCCCAATCTCTTTCATTTTTCTCCCGGGAATTTGCTTCTTTCTCTCAAACCATTTAATTCACTTATTTTATGATCTGGTACCCTAACTTGAAAGCTGGGGGAAGGCGGAGAATTGCTGGGGTGTCCCCAGGGTCTAAAACAGGCAGGGGCTACAAGCCTTTCTTGAATGAATGAGCAGACCCTGGAAGGATGGGGGGGTGAAAATCCATGACGGCTGGGGGAGGGAGGGTGGTAAGGGGTGTCACCGCTGAGGCCGAGGGGGCAGCAGTGGGGGAGGGGTGTGCTGCTGGGAGGGGGGAGTTGGAGCCCAGATGTGGGCTGCGAGAGGACACACGGGGAACAGGTCAGAAGTGGGAGACAGGGGAGCGCCCAGAAGAAGGGGAGGGGTGGACACTCGGGACGCAGGTGGCTCAGATAGTCAGTGGCGACTGCTCCGCAGGTGCCCAGCAGGGAGCAAGGCGGGAAAGTGCGGGCCAGCAGTCCCCTGTCACTGTCACGTAGTGGGCGATAAGCCCGGGTGAGCCAGCCAAAGAGGGCAGCGTCGGGTAAAAGCAGGGTTTGGGCATGGGGCTCGTCGGGAGTGGACACACGGCAGAGGTGATGGGGGCGCGCCCAGGGCCGGGCGCTGCGCTGGCAGCGGGGCGGGGAGTAGGGGCAAGTGCCCGCGGCAGCCGCGCGCGGTCGCCGGACGCCCAGGACGGGGCGGCGGTCTGGGGTGAGGCGCTGCCCGCAGGAGGGCAGGAGGCGGCTCCCGCGCCCCGTCGGTGCGCGCAGTAGCCGGGGCCGCGCGGGCCGCCGCGTGGGCGCGCGCAGGCGGGCGGAGACGGCGGGTGCGCGCAGTAGCCGGGGCCGCGCCGCCGCGCGGGTCCGACGTCGAAGGCCGCGGGCGCCGAGCGCGCCGCCCGGACGCGGCCACGCGGAGCGCGGCCACGCGGCCCAGCGGCCCCGCCCGCGCCGCTCGGCCCCGTCGGCCCCGCCCCGGCGCCCACCGCAAACCAATCGGGCGGCGCCGCCGGCCTCCCGGCCCCGAGGCCCCGCCCCCGGCCGGTGCGCCGCCAGCCAATGGGCGGCCGGGCCCGGGCCCCCAGTGCGCGCTGCCCGCACCGGGCCGGCTCAGAGCGAGAAAAGCGAACCCAACCCGTCGGGGCCGCCGCTCCGGACCCGCCGCGCCTCCCCCCGGATCGGGTGTACTGTCCCAACCCGAAAGTCCAGTTCGGCGGCCCGGCAGCGGCGAGCGAGCGCGATGACACAGGAGTACAGCAAGTGAGTGAGCGCCGCGCGGGGCCGGCGCCGCGGTCCGGGCCGCCGCCCGCGCCCGCCGCCCGCACCTGCCGCGAGCCGGGCCGGGGTCGGGCCGGGCCGGGGCGGGCGGGGCGCGGCTCGCGGCGCTCTCCTCTCCGCCGTCCAGGCCCGTCGAAGCCCCCGGGGGCCGGGGACGTGGCCCCGAGGGAGCCCCCTCCCGCCCCTCTCCGGCCTGGCTGCCCCGGCGGCTGCTCCCCGGCGCCCGGGAGGTGGGGGCGCCGCTGCCCGCGGACCCCGCGTCCCGGCTCGAGCCCCGCGAGCTCATGGCGCTCTGTGGGACGCGCTCGGCGGCTGCGAAGGGAGACCCCGCCAGGTAATGACCGTCGTGTGGTCGCCCCGACGGGCGGGGAAGGCAGGACAAGGTTGGAGCGCGCGGTGTCCTGGCATTTGCTTTTCCCAGCTGGCTGCGTGAGTGAGAAACTTGCTGTAGGAGTTATTTTGCCACTTGCATCATTGATGGTAATTACAGATTACTGTAATTAAAAATGTTCAGAACATATCAAGAGGGTGAAACTTCCAAATCCTGGCGATCAAACTCGACAGCGCTAGACTGAAAGATCGCCCTTTGGTGTTTGTGCTTGAAGAAGTATTTTGACATGCAGTGGTAATGTCAGGTGGGCGTAAACTGGGCGAGGGATCTTCGGCATTTGCTTTCTCATCTTTCTGTAACCGTAGAATGGCTCCAAAAGAAAAGTTTCATTAGAAAAAGCAAGTGACCCCCGACCCAATCAGTGTATTTCGGATCAGCGAGTCCAGGGCAGAGAGGTAGTCATTGCAGGTGGACAAGTCTTGGGGCATTCAGCACGTAGTCGCTGAAATGTGTTTCTCTCGCTGATGAAGGATTTGAGGTTCCGAGGAGCCAGTGCTGGGCCTTTGGGGGCTAACACCCACCTGGCTGTCGCAGGAGGAAGTAGACTAAGGCAACTGGCTTTGTGTTTGTTTCTGGACTTAAAGTCTAGAGAAGGCACATTTCCAAAGGTAAAATTTTGGCCTTAGGCACACTTTGGAAATGTGAGACACATTCAGGGTGATCACAAACAAAACCACTTGCAAGAAACATTTTATTCATTTTCTCTTGCTTGTACAAATTTAGGGTGGGAGTGGAAGAAGGGAAGCTGAAAAACTAGCACTGCGGGAATGCAGGGAGCCAAGCGCTGTCATAATCTTCTGGAAGTAGCTATTACCCTATTAATAATAGCTTAGCAGGGCTCCACTGAATCACCCCCAGGTATCGCTCAGTAGCTGCTATACCCAGTTCCCAGTGGCCCAGAGAATGCCTCTTTGTACCTGTCTCTGTTTTTTGTGTTGTTTTTTTTTTAATTTGGGATTTGTGTAAACAGTCTTCATTTTTTAAACAAACTGTCCGCTTTGAACAACCCATTGTGTTTGTTCTGTGTCAGAATAGCTCACCACCTCAACACTTCTCTTCCTACCAAATAGAAGCTCCTAGGAAGTGAAGCCCAAACATGAGTAAAGACATTGGCTTTGAAATTAGGCTTCTGACTAGGGATGCATTAATTTGCCGAATCCCACCCTTCCCCCTTTTGAGAGATGTTCGCCTTTTTCTATATCGGTATCTGTTTTTAAAGCGCCCGGGTGACTGCCAAACCCTAACCTTTGGTGATTACTTGAAAAGATAATCTGTCTTTCTGCATTCACTTTTGGAGTCTGTAGGTGACCTTTAGGCCATTTACACATTTCATGGCGTGTTGCAATGAGAACAGGTCCTTAAATTTGCTTGTTAGAATAGTGATCATTCAGAGCAGTTCTGAACATTAAAAACATTTTTTTTCTTTCAAAAATTGCTTCACTTTGCTGGAGTTAGTGTTTTACTTTTTCTCTTTTATTGACTTATTAAATAGTACCAACTGAACAGTTGTTGAGACTGTTGACATTTCAAGGTTTTGGAATCAGCAATGTTTGCTTTAATCTTCTAGAATAAATCTATAAGACTTTGCTAAGATCTCCATTGAGTTTCTGAATTTTTCCCACCAAACTACAGTGTTCAAATGAGACAGTTCTTGCCCAATGGGGAAAACCAGTAGAGATTTTTAAAACCCGATTATCCCACCTGTTTTCTTAAAAATCATTTTGTTCTGTGGCTGCATTTATTGTTGTGGATTCTTAAGTGTTTATCTCTAAGATAAACAGTTCACTCCCTGGGCAGAAAACTCTGCCTGTCCTTCTGATTGAGCTACAGTCCCCTTTGGCCACATTCCACGCTCAATCTGCTGGTAATCAGTAGAATATTCTAGTTTTCTCTCATACCCCCAGGATTAAAGGAAGTATCGATTTTCTTTCTGCCCCTTCCTTCTTTCCTCTTGTTCGGAAATTCTTTAAGTCTTGACACCCACGGGAGAAGAGAGGACTCCCACGGAGCAGAAGGATGGTGGACGTGACAGACTTTTCACGAGTGTCCAGCCCCGACTGTCTGTGTCCGAAGGGAATCGGTGTCCTCTTTCTCTGGACTTTGTCCCTGTGTCTGTTGATGGAAAATGTGTGAATAGTCAGGCGTTTTCCTGGAGGTTTTTTCCCTTTTTCCAGATAGTGCGTCTTGTGTCCACGTGTGGGTTCACTGCAGACCCAGGCTGCCTAAATGCCTCCCTGCTCTCGGGGCTCCCCGCTGGCCTACATGTAGGAGGGTTGTCTTCTGGCCTGGTCTTAATCAACTTTATGAGGGTCTTTGATGAAACGAGGGACTTTTATGGGAACATCAAGGAACTGGCTGTTCGGGTCGTGAAAAAGTATGTCTTCCAGCAGAAAGACACCTGAATGTGGTGTGTGTGTGCGCGCGCACACACACACACACACACACACACACACACGCTTTTCTTTTTTTTTTTAATTCCTCTGAAGCAAACGGCCAGTGTTGGTTCTCCAGAATGAAGCCCTTTACCCACAGCGGCGCTCCTACACCAGCGAGGATGAAGCCTGGAAGTCCTTCCTGGAAAACCCCCTCACCGCGGCCACCAAAGCAATGATGAGTATCAACGGGGACGAGGACAGTGCCGCCGCGCTGGGCCTGCTCTACGACTACTACAAGGTGGGCCGCGCGGACGCCCCGTCGAGGCGCACTCGATTCGCCAGCGCGTAAAGCAGCCGTCTGTTGTGGGCTGTAATGCAAGTTGCTTCTGTGGGCACCATAAATAGGCTAATGAGTACTTTGATTCACTGTGGGTTCAAAGCTGGAAACTCACCGTGGTGGAATCAAAGGGCTGCTCCCCAGGCGTGAGGTGGCGGCCGCCCCACGCGGTCGGGAAGGCGCAGCCGCGGCGAGGGAGCTGCCGTGTCCGTCCTCGGTGGGACGCGCCCCCAGAGCTGTTCTCGGCGCCTCGCCGGGATCCCGCCTTCACCCCTCGGTTGTCGTGGTGATTTCCCCTGACTGACATTCTAGAGCCTTTGATTTGATTGGCTTCCCAGGCCTATGAAAACAGTTTTTTCTAGTCTTGGCCTTTCTGGTCGTAGGAACAGGATATACCTTGTCGCCTGTTTCCAGGCCCTGCCCCAGCCTCGGCTCATGTAACTTGGTGCCCTGCCTGGAGCCGGCAGCACGGGCCTGCCCCGCAGCATCCTGTGTCCTGCTGGCCCTGACCGCCCCTACTGGTTACTCGCTTCGTGCCAAGGCCTCTCCCGCGCGCCACCCCGCAGAATCTGTGCGTTAGCCCCTTTCTGCGGACGAGAGAAGTGAAGTCCTCAGGTCCCACGGCTGTGCCCTGCCCGCCCTTGGCATCGCCCTGCCGTGTCTGGGTCCTCCTTCCATCCAACCAGCAGGTGTTGGGATGTGTGTTTTGAATAATTTTTTTTTTGAAACTTCCAAACCTACAGAAAACCTAAAAATGGCAGGCTAGTTAGCTCCCCGTACTCCTGGGTTTGCCCCATGGGTGCCTCTCGTTACTGGTGGGTGGCGCTGTGTTCTTTCCTGCCCACAGGGAGGCCGGGAAGGCGGAGGTTGATTATCCTGTTGGGGTGGGGCCCGCTAAAGACCGGATTATCTCCTGGCATTATCCTGGAGGGGCTGGGGCAGGTTTTTTTTTTTTTCCTTTGAAAGTGATTAGAAACTGGTGCAGGAACTAGTGGTGCAGAGGCCCTGCCCCGGCCCCGGAAGCTCCCCTTCCAGCTGGGGTTTCTCGTCGGCCTGGATTCAATGAGTATGAAAAAACGGGCTCCCAGATATTGTGAAATTTGAAGATACGTTATTTCTCAATAAAACGTCTGAGAATGGAAGGAAAGCCGGCAAGTTTAGTGCCCGAAGGGTCGATGTAACGACCCGTGGCAGGGGCTGGACGTGGTGTGTGCACATCAAGGCATCAAACCTCGTAGGAAGAGATCAGTCCTGGTGTCTTGCTGGCCTTGTCAGGCTTCTTGGGTCGGAGTAGGGTTATTTTCTTTTTGAAATGAACTGACTTAGTTTTCATTGTCTGGATGTAAAGCCTTATCAGCTCATTGTTAATACATGAAGCAGTAATTTATTTAATTTATAAGGGTGGGACAAGAATGCAGTAATAGAATCCCTCCAGTCATATCTATATTAGCAATTTTGGGGTACATGGGGGAACTCTGTTCTCAGGGTTAGTGTCCACACGTGCCATTAACTCTTGCCTGCTCTTGACCTCCTTGGCAAAGAAGAGCAGACTCCAAGGAGGGATAGAGCCAGCTGAGTTAGAGTTGTCCTCTGTGTAGCGGACAGCAGGAATCCCCAAGTATCCAGAGCAACTTGTCAAAGGAAGCCACAGCTGGAGCTCAGAAGTGGACTGTTAACGTGAAGAGTTCTGTTGACTTTGCATTTGATTGGAAAGGAAAGATGGCTGAGAAGAGCAGTGGGGAAATTGGAAGAGCCAGCTGTGTTTTTTTTTAGTAGCTTCTTTATTACTTGATGCAGAGAAATGGGCCAGAAGCGTTTCTTGTAAGCAGTAAACCCAAGCTCAATGGCAAGTAAATTTGAGTTTGATAACTAAGTAATTCTTGGTTTTTACTTATCAACTTGGCAACTAGATTGTAAGCTCCTTGAGGGCAGACACTATTTCATTCATCATGTGGGGTCTGGTAGGAAATCACGAGGAACATGAGGGGTGGGACTTACTGGAGAGGAAGAAGCTGCGTCTGTATGTCGCTGGGTAGGAACTAACTCTGGCCATGTGTTAATACTAAGGTCCCGAGAGAGAGAAGGTCGTCGATAGCCAAGCCAGATGTTGAACACCCAGAGCCGGATCACGGCAAAAGGTAACGTTCGATAGAGACCGTAACATGGTGCATTTGAGACTTGCCACATTTTTATGAAAATATGAGAAAAATGAAATAAGAATTTGTTCGAGCAAAACGAGCGCTCATAGGAGAAATAGGTAAGTGGGAATTTTAATATCTAGAGTAGGGTTTCATTACCCATCTCCCTCTTAGGGAGGGATTCTGAGGGAATCCCTCATCATGATTCTGTTGCTCTGAAAAGTTTCTAGTGTCTTTAGGCTTAATTGCCTTTTCTAGAAAACAAAAGCACTAACTTTCTCCCGCTAACATGTGGATGTGATTTTATCACACCTAAGTGAAGTGTTTGCTTATTTGCCTTTGATGTCCTTTAAGAAGGAAGTGGCTTAGGGCAGTGGTATGGGTCCAGCAACAAAGAATTCAAGTACCAAGGACTCTGGAATAACCGCTGAGTCAAACTTCAAGTCCATTCAGGGATCCTCCAAACTCTTGCTGGTTGTCTGTGAAATATTTTAGGTTAAGACTTTTAGAAAATTAAGTCAAGCCTTGATTTTTATAGTCGTAGAAAAAAAACTTCAAGACACCTTTAAACTCCCCCACGTTCTAAGTCTTGAGTCTGTCTTGAGTCCACTCAAGTAATAAACGAATGAGACATTTTTAGAGGAAGGAGGTTAGAGACCCTCCCGGCCACCCACTCACAGCTGCGGGTGCGATGCACGTGGTCGCAGCTGCTCACACAGGCCTGTGTCCAGTGCTCTCTGCTTAGTGTGTTCACAAGCGTTTTCCATGTTGCTCTTTTAATCCTCATAATTATGCCTGAGGAGGGCTTATACCCTTTTTTTCATTCAACTTTTTATTACGGGCATTTTCAAACCTAACATTAGAGAAACAGTATAATCCCACATGCGTAATTACCAGCTTCAGCAGTTGGTGACATAATTCCTCCTGTTTGATCGGCTCTTCCTGTTTCTTTAACTTTTAAATTAATTCTTTATTTTATTTATTTTTGCTGGAGTGTTTTAAAGCAAACCTGACTCTCCTCCCCATCAAGGCTTAATCAACGTTTTTACTAGTACAACTTCAGCGTTCTCTCTTTAGACAGTGAATTTAGGATGCACAGTTTGAACACTTTGTTGATGTGGACATGTATAAAAATCACCAAATCGCTTTTCTCCTTGAATGGTGTCAGCCTGTGTGACTTAAAGTACTTTGAAGAGTCACTCATCTCACCCTGGACCAGAAAGCGCCTCCCGTTGCCCAGAGTTAACCAAGAGTGATTTTGTGCTGGCGGGCGGCCGGTGCAGTGCAGCCCTGGGCTGTCTCTGGTGACAGAGGAAGCCGGCTCAGCACCCGTCCTAGGCGACGCGGTGGCTAAGTGATGGCAGCGCGTCCCCCGCGCGCCCTCGTGTGCCAGGCTCATCACTGTCTCCACCGGTCTGGGGGCAGAGGCCAGGTCCCCCCGCTGGCGGGTGAGCCGAAGTGACTAGTCCACAGTGACCCCAGGTTTGGGCCGGGGCGGCCCGCCTCGAGTCTGGCTTGAATCACCACTCCGCGCTCCAACTCGGCTCGCCTGTGGGCTCGGGCGCCGGTCACACGCGGGGCTCCAGGAAAGGCGGGTGCCCGGCCCGGCCCCCGTGGGTTCCTCTTGCGCCCTGTGAATAGTCTTTCTGTCTTTCTCTGCCGACGGCCCTCATGCCCTTGGCACGCACTTGGTGTCCGGCAAGTGTCTCGCTCCTGGGGCCCAGCCTGGTGCCACCAGAACAATAAAAGCCGCCCAAGGACGTGCGGCCGTGGAGTTCGAGAGCTCGGTTTGTTTCCTTCCCCTGCAGAAACAGCATCCCCGGCGTGCCCGAGCAGCCCCTCATCTCGGCGGGAGAAAACCGCGTGCAAGTGCTGAAAAACGTGCCCTTCAACATCGTGCTGCCCCACGGCAACCAGCTGGGCATGGACAAGAGAGGCCACCTGACCGCTCCCGACACCACCGTCACCGTCTCCATAGCGACGATGCCCACCCACTCCATCAAGACGGAGACCGAGCCCCACGGCTTTGCAGTGGGCATCCCCCCGGCCGTGTACCCCCCGGAGCCCGCCGAGCGGGTGGTGGTCTTCGACCGGAACCTTAATCCTGAGCAGTTCGGGCCCGGCGCCCAGCCCCCGAGCGCGCAGAGGCGGACTCCAGACTCCACCTTCTCGGAGCCCTTCAAGGAAGGCGCGCAGGAGGTACAGGGGGCCGCGGCATCTTCCTCGCCGCCGTGTGTTTGTCTGAGTATTGGGTTCTACCTCTTCCTTGTTATGTAAGCTTGAAACGCAGCCTGCAATGAATAGATTAGGAACAAAAGCTTTTTTTTTTTAAGAGAAGAGGCCCATGGGTATAATTTGTAAACTAAACCTATAAAACCAGAAGTTGTTATCAAGGGCACACGGCTAATCTTACCAGCAGCTGAGTTAACAACGAGCATCTCAGCTAAGCGGTTTGCTGGGGAAGGAGAGCGGGACCTCCGCAGCCCCCTTCCGCAGCAGGCCGCGCCCCGGAGCGCTTCTGGCTTTGGGCTGAGACCAGACGAGCTCCCTGCAGCGGGTCTTCCTAGAAAATGAGGGGTCGTTCCTGGCCTGGTGCCTCTTGCGCTGTGCTGTTACCACAGCCGGGAGAGCTTGGGACACACCTTAGGTGTGTCCAGAGGTGTGTGAGGTGCACAGATCAGCTCCATAACCTTTGGCGGGCGTCACGGTGAGAACGGCTCGCTCGCGGCCAAACTGGGGCCCCGCGGTGTTTGGAGCCGGGTGCAATGAGCCCCGCGGTCAGGAGCGCCCTCCCTGCTGCGGGGTTGGAGTAGAACGGTCCCCTCTCCTGAGGGAAGGCCCGGGACGTGACCGTGTCCTCTCGCCCGCGGCAGCCCGGCCGGGGGGCCCCGCGGCTCTGCCGCGGGCTCTGGAGCTGGGCAGGTGGGCTGCGTGGGAAAGGCGGAGGGTCCCCAGAGCGCAGGAGGCCGTCCCTGCCCCGACTGGCGCGCGGGCGGATGTTTTTCTGTCTTTTTAATTCTCTAACGATGGTTCACAGCATGAAGGTCCAGCGCGCGTGGGCAGCGTGGCGGGTGGCCGGGCAGGGCTCGGGGCTCCGCAGCGCCGCCCGGCCTCGAGCCGACGGCCCGTTGCCCAGCCGGGGCTTGTCCCGTTGGTGTTGCAGGTTTTCTTCCCCTCGGACCTCAGCCTGCGGATGCCTGGCGTGAATTCCGAGGACTATGTTTTTGACAGTGTTTCTGGGTAATCGTTGTCTTTTAATCTGACTTTCAACTTCCAGCTTTCACGACATCTCTTTTTTTCTTCATTTGACATTGAAAAATGAGAGGGGCTTCGGCGGGCTCTCCCTGCACTGGCCGCGGTGACGGTGGTGACACCTTTGCTGGAAGACTTGCTCCGCGCGCGCCCCCGGGACCTCTGGCTGCACCTCACACCCCCTTCCCCTGGTGCTGGTGCTGCCTCTTTCCCTTGGTTTCTTCACGTGACGGCTGTAGAGGGGACTCTAAAAGAAGGTTCAGTCAGATCTCTGAGGTCCCTTCCGTTCCTAAAAGGACAGTGAGAATTTAGGAATAGTATTGGGAGACAAGCGCTTTTGAATGTTTTTTAATTTGACTTTTATTTATATTTTTAAGGACTCTTTTTTTTTAAATTAGGATGAAATAAGCAAAGTCAGCTCTTTCTGACCTGACTACCTCTCCTTTGAAACCTCCACAAAATTGCCTCACCCCGGGGAGTCGAATATCTCCCAGGGTAATCATGAACGTCTGAAAACATCTTTCGGTGTTTTAAAAGAGGGTCCAAGGATTTCCTTTTGTAATTTTGTTTCGTGGACTTCTTTTTACGTATGTTATATTTTGAAAAACAACACAGGGCTGCTGGGTTAGCGGAAAAGCCACGGCACATTTTTCCTGTGTTTCCGACAGCCCAGTATTCAGACCGTGCTTGTCGAAGCCTAGGGTTTTGTGGGCGGGGGCCCTCCCTGAGCCGCCCCTCAAGGTGCAGGCCTCACCAACTCAGCTTCGTCCACCATCGAGGCCGGGGTCAGCGAGCTTACTCTGAGGGACCAGGTGGTCAATTCTCCAGGCTCGAGGGGCCTCTGCCCCGCAGCCCAGCCCTGCGAGGGGCCCAGACCAGCCAGGGAAATCCCTCGCCAGAGGGTATGGCTGCGCCCCAAGCAAACCTTATTCGCAAAAGTTGTGTCACTTGCTCACCCCTGGTTTAGAAGGTCATTCAGCAGCTTGGGGACCTGGCACTGCAGGGTCGTGTTAAGAACTGGGGGTTGCACGGAGGACACGGACACGACAAGCATAAAGAGCACATGCCCAGCAGACCAGGTGGGGGCTAAGGGCCACCGGGCTGTGGTTTGCAGCCCCTGCTGGGTGAACGCCAGGCCCGGCGTGTCCCGGGGGGCTCCTCCCAGAGTCCTCTGCGGCCGTCAGCCCCTTCCGCGCCCTCAGCTTGCTGGCACCTGATCGCTCACACGTCTCGTGGTCCTTTCGCAGCCCCACATCTGGGCGATCTGAGGATTTCTGGGGTCTCGCAATCGGATTTGCCACGGGAAAGGGCAGGTGCTGCTCCCGCAGCGTGGGCACCGGGCTCTGGGGCCGTCTGCTGCCTGCCCCCGTCCACGCCGAAGCCTTGCGAGGTGGAGCCCGCAAAGCTTCCACGAGAGTGGACTGGACATCTGCGGCTCTTGTTCTCTAGAAACAACTTCGAATACACTCTCGAAGCTTCCAAATCACTTCGCCAGAAGCCGGGAGACAGCACCATGACGTACCTGAACAAAGGCCAGTTCTACCCCGTCACCTTAAAGGAAGTGAGCAGCACCGAGGGCACCCACCACCCCATCAGCAAAGTGCGGGTGAGTGCGCCGGGCGCCCCGGAAGGGGCTCGAGCTCCCAGCCGGCCGGCCGCGCTGCCGGTCTCGAGCTGGGGAGTCTCCCAGGAGGCGCCGGCCTTTCAGCGCCGCTCGTGCCTTCGCCCCCAGAGCGTGATCATGGTGGTCTTCGCCGAGGACAAGAGCCGGGAGGACCAGCTGCGGCACTGGAAGTACTGGCACTCGCGGCAGCACACGGCCAAGCAGCGGTGCATCGACATCGGTGAGTCGCCCGGGGCGCCGCTCCCGGCTGCAGGCCCCAGCCGTCCGCATCCAGTTGCTTTGCAGCGCTCAGCTTCCTGCCAAAGCACCCGTTTCTCCGCCAGCTGCTGGTCTGTCCCAGACTCTGCCCCTGGCCTCGGGGGATCAGCTCCCGCGTTGCTCGCCCGTCTCCCTCGGGCGGCGTCTTCCTCAGGGGAGGTGGTTTGGAGGTGATGGTGACGTGGAGAAGTGAGAGAGGACGGCTGCCGTGTGGTTCCCTGACCGCCTGCTTCTCGGGACCCTTCCACCTGCTCGTGACGGGGTGGGGTGGGGGTGCAGCGTCAGGCCTGGGCAGACCCCCGCTTGTGGACGTAGCTTCACGGAGACCCCCGTTCTCGCCGGGTCACGGCCGCCCGGCCGTTGTCTCCGCCACAGCTGCTCCTCACCGTCAGCCCTGCGCTCGCCTTTCCTCACCCTCCTGTTCCCGCCTCAGAAAAATTCAAAGAACTGAGGTCGGGTCTTGAGTCTTTGGACTAGTTTTGTGACTTTTGAACGGTTATTTAAGCTGTTTAGACTCAAATTTCCTAATTTTGAGATAATGGCATTCAATTAAATATCCCTCAGTTGGCCTCTATTTTTGAAAATCCGTGATCCCACTTTTTCATTTTTTGGGGACCCCCCCCTCCAGCCCAGCAGGACGCTCACTTAGAGCACCCCGAGGGGGTGACACGAGAAACGGCCTCACTTTGGGGCCTCACTTCGGGCCGCTGTCGCCTCCCCTTGGAGCAGGAGGTCACCCCTCTTTCTCGCTCCCTCCCTCGCAGCCGACTACAAGGAGAGCTTCAACACCATCAGCAACATCGAGGAGATCGCGTACAACGCCATTTCTTTCACTTGGGACATCAATGACGAAGCAAAGGTAGGTCAGGCGTCCCGCTGCCCACAGTCCAGGCCTTCGAGGAGCGGGAGGAGCCTGCTGACGTGACAACACTTTACGGTGTTCCTGTCGTGATCCTCTGCTGAGCGCTCGGGAGAACAGGCGTGGCCAAGAAGCCGGTGCGGGCCCTCGGGCAGGCCTCCCGGGGCCGGCGTCTCCTCGGCCCTTTCCTACCTGTTGATGGGGCCCGCTGAGCTCAGCGCTCTCTCTCCATTATTTTACATTTTCTAGAGCTTCTTCCCAGCTGTTAGGAAGCTTCTCTGCATCCCTTTCTCTCCTGTCCTTCCTCCAAGGCAGACTACTCTTGATCTACTCCCGCACCTGCTGTGGGCGGTGAGGAGGGGGCCGCCGCTCGCCGTGCAGCCCCTGGGCCGGCCCCTCCATCACTGGACTTGGAGTCCCTGTTTGCAGACTGGACTCAATGCCTGTTTCCTGGCCCCCCTCAGGGGTCTTGTGAGGGCCCCGGGGACAAAGCCCTTGAGGCCGGCGGTGCTTCTGCAGAAAGGCGGCGGCACCCCGCAGCGCTGAGTTCCGGAAGGTGCGCTGGGGGCCGGGGCTTCTGCCTGGAATCGCCTCCGGTTCAGGTGGTCAGTTGGAGCATTCTCACTGCGGTTTTTATACTTTTTAAGGAAAATAAGCATGTGGAAAAATCATTGCTGTCTTCCCCGCAGCATTCTTCCCTTTGTGTACGATCTCGTCGTTACCAGAGTGCCGTCCTCGCTTTCTTCTTTGGGTGACTTTAAAAATCGGAAGCCCAAGCCACGCGATGGAAACACTAACTTTTGGAGAGTCGTTTGGATAAGATCGCGCTAGTGCTTGTTGCCGGCCCAGGCGCAGGTGTGGCCTTCCTGCCCCACCCCCCCTTTTAGTGTTTCCCTTTATATATTCAGCCGGGGTTTTAGCTGATGGAACGAGACACTGCCGGGTGTAACCATCACAGTTTCATTTGCTCCTGCCCGGGATTGTTCCGAAAGTCCTGTGACCCCATTCCGAGACCCGCCGTCACCGCGCGGTGCTGCCTGAGGGCCTCACGTGGCCCTCGGGCAGGCCCCGGGCTGCAGGGGCGCCCCAGTGACCGCCGCTGCCCGGGCCCCCCTTGCCTCAGCCTCGCGCGTCCGCAGGTGCTCGGCCCGGAGTCCTGGGCTAGTTCCATTGGGAAGAGCCAGCACGAGGGCAGGGAAACCTTCCGTCGTGCAGTCGTCGGTGCAGTCACCCTGGAGTCTGTTCCCCAGCAGGCCCCCTCGCACTGGCTGCTCGCGGGGCCCTGTGAGAAAGCTGGCCCCGAGCCCTCCAGCTTCTGCTCTGGGGCAAACGGGGACCCCTTCCCGGGCGGGGAGGCCAGCGGGCGCTGGGTGGGCCCGAGTTCACTTTGGGCCTCTTCTGGGCCTGCGGTTGGTTAGACCCTTAGACCTCGAGCTCGGTTTTTTCCCTTTCAGCCCCCCAGGAAGATAAAGGGCTCTAGCAACCGGCTCTCCTCCAGCTGGGGAGGCGTCAGGATGAATAAGCACTGGCAGCGGGTGAGGGAGAGGGAGCGGGAGAGGGGCGTGGCTGGTTTCTTTGGAAGGCCTTCAGCGCATTTGTTTGGAAGAGAAACATTATTGGAGGTGTGTCCTAAGTCGCCTTAATGGCTGTTAATTGATGTCGGTAAATTCAGTCTCCTTTCCCCTTCCAGACCCCTGCGCTGACTCGCCCTGGAGCCTTTAGGCCTCGGCTCCTAATGAGGCCGCTCCCTTTGAAGGCGCTGTCAGGCAGCAGCTCGAGCTGGTGGCTTGGAATCCAGCATCGGACCCTTGCCCCGGCCAAGTCCGTGTTTCTGTTTTTACACTCAGAGTAATTGGTGCCCCCAGGGCAGCTGCGTGAGCAAATCCACACGCAGCATCCTGTGCCGGCCTTTTGGTTTTTTTTTTTTTGGCTTCTTTTTGGGGTTCTCTGTTCTGCTCCACTTGCAGTGTTTCCAAACCCGGGTGAGTGAAAGTACCCGTTTTCTTCGCCCACTTTCTTATTCTCGTTTAGGATGTATTTGCTGACTCTTCAATCCAGTTCGCCCTTCCCTACAAACACCAGGGCTTCCTGGAGACGTGTGGCCCCCTCCTCCTCCCCCCACCCCCCGCTGAGATTCTTTGCGCTCTCTCCCACCCTTCGGCCAGCAGGATGAGTAGAGCCGGCTCTGTAGAGCGGCTGAGTCTGCTGGAGCTTCTGCTGTTTGTTTTGGAGGTGACTATTTTGAGGACATACCAGATCAAATCTTGAACACCTGGGCTGATGTTCCAGTTTGGGATATGTGGTCCAAGTCACACTCTTTTTGGTTTTTTGTTGCTGCTGTTGTTTTTTAAAGATTCATTCATGCATACAAGAGCTGGGATATAGGCCAGAGGTATGCAGGGAGAGAGAGGACTCACCTGAGACAGAGTGGGGAGCAGAACAGGCAGATCCACTGAAATCCACTGCTGAGGGGGCAGCGGGGAGACAGGAGAGGTCTGCTGCGCCCTGTGGGAAGCTCCCTGGGCGGGGATCGAACTCGTGCTGCAGTGGCTGTGGTAGCTTCAGAGTACTGAGACTCAACCCCTGCACCCCCAGGGAGGCCCCACACTTTTTGTGACACTCTTCAGAAACATCCTAGAAACCTTCCCCAGGCGGCCTGAGCACCCCCCTGGGTGGCCTGTCTCACTCGCCTCGGGGCCTCCTCAGAGTCGGGCTTGCCTGGGTGTTGGGCTTCTTGTAAAGAGTCAGGTCTCCGGACAGGCTCAAGTCCACCAGACGTGCATGTTTCACCGTGAAACCGCTGATTCCGGCCCCACCCCCCACGGAGGCTGCTTTGGCATCGGGAGAAGCACTCGCCGTGGCGGCACGGAAGACCGCTGCTCCGGCCAGGGGCTGCTGGTCAGCATTCGTGACCTGGAGGGCACCAGTCACTGTGGACGAGGGGACAGGAAAGAGAGGGGCACGTAAGGGAAGTGGGGGGACACCCGGTGGGCGGTGGCGGGCCCCTGTCCAGCTGTGCCCACCCCCAGGGCCGGGCCCGCTCCCTGCAGCCAACATCCAGTGCCCACTGCCCACGGCCTGCTGCACCCCAGTGACACCGACCGGGCGCCACCGTCTGCCCGAGGCCCTGGGTCGCACGGGCTTTTGCAGGCTGGCTGTGGGCCCCCGTGGCCTGTGGTCTCCCAGGGAGGGGTGCGCTGGGCTTGTGCCGCTGACAGGCCGGCCCAAGACGTGGGCGACTAGAGGGAGGGGCTCTGTCCGCTCCGGCCCGGGCCAGGGCCCAGCGAGGGCTGCACCAGCCGCACCGTCGGCCTGGGCGTGGCTTCCGGCCCAGGTCACCGGTGGAGCTGATCGCAGCGGTGAGGCTTGGTTAGTGGCATGAGGTTGGGCCTCAAAGCCTGAAGAGCGGAGAGAAATCGAGGAAGGAGCAGGTAGGGAGAGAATTGGCTGCTGGGAATTCCAGGTTTTGCCCGGGGCTGCGCTGCGGGCCTCCCGCGTCCAGACCTCCCAGCCAGAGCTGCTGCTCCGCCCGGGCCTCGGGGAGGGCTGCTGGGGACGGCGCGAGCCCCAGGAGGTGAGACGCGGCCCTTGGCATGGGTGCGAGGCGCGCCCGTGGGGGGTGCTCGGCACAGAGCGGCGTGCGGCTCGCTCTCGCCGCAGGAGACGGCTCCTCTGCTGCGGGCGGCCCTGGGGGTGCTGGCTGCAGGCCGGGGCTGGGCCGAGAGCTCCCGTGCTGGAGTCGGCGGCCGCTGAGCCAGCAGGTGCGAGGGTGGCGCGGCGCCGCCGGGGAGGCCCGCTTGATGCTCGGGACACAGCCAGCGTTTCGGAGGCGGTGGGCTCAGAGCAGAGCTCGAGAGCGCGTGGTCGTGGGCCCCGCGCCCCCGAGCGCCACGCAGAGCCCTGCCAAGTGGCCTGCGCCCCGCCGGGGGCCTCTCCGGCAGGACACCACGTCCCACAGGGCTGGGCTGGGCCGCGGCCCCCGCTCACATCCAAGTCAGCTGTGGCCCGGGCCGGAGCGGTCAGAGAGTGGGCTCAGCCCCGCGCTCCTGCTGGCCTGGGGCCCGTCGGAGAGGAGGCTGCAAGTGGGGTTCTGCGGCTCGTGTTACCCTACTAGGCATGGGCCCCCCCGAAGGTCTGGGCGTGCCTCCTGCGGTGCAGAGTGGAACCTGGGGGCGTCTCACGCCATCTCAGTCCGTCAGGCTGTGGCGGGCGCCTCACACGGGGGAGCTGCATAATGGGGGTGCGAGCCAGCTGCAGCCGTGCTGTCTCTCGGCACCCAGCTCCCTTCGGGGCCTGTGCAGCGCGGGCCGCAGTCAGCATCCTGGTTCTCGGGGGAGAAGCCCTGAGCTGAGCGCCCCGACTTTCAGGTACACCCCTCAGCCTGGGGAGGCGTTCCGGCCCGTTCTCCCGACCGGCCTCCTGAGCCGAGTGTGCACCGCAAAGAGGCGCCTGAGTCAGGGGAGCCGAGGGGGGCGGAGGCCGACGCGCCCTGAGGAGCCCCCCACCCCGTGCGTGTGTCTGTCTCGCCCCGTGAGGCTTCCCGGGGGTCACTGCCCCGCAGCGTCACCCCGGGGAGGGCCTGCCCTGTGTGAGACTCTGTGCTCGCCTGTGGGGTGCGGGTTTGTGAGTTTAATGACAGTGTGTTGTTTTGTCTGAGCATGATGTTCGGACTCACTGTGAGAGTAACTTCTAACGTGTTTGGCCCGAGCGCAGCGCTCGCATTTACAGGGTTCCATTCCGGTGACGCAGCAGGCGAGGGCCCCATTAAATTAGGTGTTGCCACGTCGGGCTGCATTAAGCAGGGACAGGCTGGGTCTGTTTCCCAGGTTTGCATTCCCAGGGCGCGTGGGCGGGAGGAGGGGGCGGTGACTCAGAGTCTTGCCTGCAGTGGCAGTTAAACGCAGGCCGGGGTTTGACACTGCAGTGTGCCTCCCGCCTGAGCGGAGGAGGAAGCCGGGGTGCCGCACGGTTAACTCAGAGGCCGTCAGCCCTTGGCCCCGCACAGGTGGGCCGGCTGACGGCCTCAACCCGGCCCTCCCTGAGGCCCCAGCCATGCCCGAGCAGCCCGTGGCCTCCGGTGACCGCCATGCCCCTCCGGGGTGCCTTCTGTGTGATTCGCAAATATGTATTAAAGCAAAAGGCGGGCTGTGGGCAGCAACGCACTCCTTTCTGGGGAGCAAGGGCTCTCGGGGTGCGGCCTGACCAGCATCGGAGGTGACAGGCAGTTTCTTGACGGCGAACGTGTGGGGAATGGCTTTCGCTGGCTGGTCTGCAGCTTGCGCCTGTTCTGGGCCTGGCGGTGAGGAAAAGCCCCCTGGACAGGGATGGCCCTCTCGGAGCCAGGCTCGCTGGACGTTGTCTTCGGAGCCTCTAAGGGAGCATCTGCCCGCCCAGGCGCAAAGTGGCGTGAGGCAGGTGAGGTGGCGAGAGGTGCCTTTCCCTTCGCCCGCGCCTGAGGGCGGGGGTGAGTGTGTGGGGCTTGTGAGGTGGCTCCTGGCGCTGGAGCAAGCCTGGGTGTGGCCGTGAGGCCGGGCATCGCACCTACATGGCCGCGTGCCTGCTGCCGCGGGTTTCCTTTCCTGTGCGTTTTTGGGGTTGGCCAGTTTCCCCTCCCGCCACCCAGCCCCTGTCAGGAAACAAAAGGCTCCTCTGTGAACCCTCCTCTTGGACAGGGTGTCACCTGACCCCCTCTGCTCCCAGGCCCGTCCTGAAGTGCCGACTCAAGTCGTTTCCAGACTGTCGTCTCACCGTTTGCTGCTTGGGCGCCGAGCCGAGGCTTTGGCCCCCGGACAGCAGGCGCCGGTTTCCCCGCCCCGTGGGCCGCCGCCCCGTCAGCGCCTGTGACCTCGGCCCCTCCCGACGCCGGCCTGTGGCTGCTTTCTCAAGTGGGAATGTCTGATCGGGCCCCCGGGCTCCCTGCGGCCCCGGCCGTCTGCACCGGGGCTGGGCCTCGGCCCGTCTCACCTGCCCCCAGTGCCGCGTTGTTTCAGAGCAAACATTCTCCTTATTTGGGCCACCAGGTGCCAAACCACCGCACCTGCCAAGAGTTCTGAGGTTCGCGCCATGCGCCCACACGGGATGGCAGGGAAGGGGTGCGTGGGCGCCTCCGGAAGCTGTCGTCTGCCCCCTCGGGCTGGGTGACTTGTTCCCTGGCGAAACCGAAGCTGAGCTGTGGGCGGCGTGGGAAGGCCGCGCTGTGGCAACAGAGAGGCGATGACTGGATTCCTGTCTCTTCTCAGGGAAACGCCCCGGGGAGAGGGAGGGGTCTCAGCGCTTCCCACAGCCCCGCCCCGCCCCCAGCCTTTTCTTATGCTGGGCGGCATTTGACCGGCTGAGAAATAACCCCGACGCCTTGCAGCTTTGACGGTTGGGTGCTGGGGTGCCGGGGTGCTGGGGTCGCCCGGCGCGGCCGACCGGGCGCCCCGGTGGCGCTGGGTTCTGCTGCTGAGTTCATGGTTCCCTGGGTCCCTGCTCGGCCTTAATTAGCTGATGAGGCTGCACACGAGGGGGAGTTGGCCAGATGACCAGGGTTGCCGGGCTGGGGTGTCTTGGGGGGCTGTTGATGAGGGTGGAGCGTCGGGAGGGCGTTTGGGTCATGTCTCGTCAGACTGGAGCTCACAGCCCGATCTTGCTCCCCCCACCCCAGTTTGTTCTGTTGACATTTATCGTCGTCTCATACGAGCATGTGGGGAAGGTGACACTCCGTCCAGTCGGCGCTGTCGGAACTGGGGTGAAAATAAACTACATTTCTGACCTCACGCTGTGGTTTCGCCCGTCAGGAGGTTTCTAAGAGCTGCTTAGAAATGCTTCAAAGTGGACTTTTTGGCTGAATTAAAATTTGTTCTAGGGTTTCTACTTTTATTTTAACAGGGCAGCTGTGCTCTAGGGTCACGTGGCGGCTGCGGTATCTGCGTTTGCCTGTGTCGGCTTTAATGCCGGAGCGGCAATAAATGACGCTAAGTGATAAAGTGATAAGCTCCCAGGAGCAGAGGAGCTGGGCTGTGCCTGGGGCACCGGCTGTGTCCACGTCGCCAGCGTCGTCCTGGACCGGGGGACGTCAGCTGGGAAACTCGGTGTCGCCCACACGCCCCTTGATTTGAAATACGGGAGCCTGAGTCTCGTCCCCGTGATCGGAAAACAGCCGTCTGCCCGTGGCCACTGGGGTCAGCTCCTCCCTGTCTCGCCACGTGTCCAGACCACTTCCCAGCAGGTGCTGCCTCGGCGCCGGCCCCGCCATGAGAGCGGCTGGGGAGCAGCACAGCCAGAGCAGGGGAGCGGGCCCCCGGCCCGTGTCCCCACAGCCCTAGCCTCAGCCCCGCCTGGACGCCGCTCTCGGGCTAAGGGTGTATTCGGGCAGAACGCACCGGACCTGGCTGTGCCCGTGCGCCTTCCTGCCCGCCAGCCGCGCTCCCAAGCCGCTGCGTGGGGTCGGGCCTGCGAGAGCCGGGACCCGCTTTTTCTCTCTCGAAGCCCCCCGTAGCTGTTACCGACTCAGTGGGAAGGTGCACCAGGACGTCTGGGGGAGGCGGGCACGCGGGCAGCGGTGGCGGGCTTGCCCCTGGGGCCCGGGCGCCAGGGCGTGGTAGGACGTGGCTGACGCCACAGACGGAGGGACGACGCGGTTAGTCGCCAAACACGCACCTGTGGTGCCCGCAGTTCCTGACACGAAGGAGGTCGCTCGAGAGTGTCTTAAAGTGTAAGTGACAGATGCGAGGGGGTCTCCCGAGCCCCCGCGCTCCTCTGCCCAGACCTGCCTCCGCCAGCCTCCCACCCTCGCGCTCAGCCCGTCCGGCCTGCGTCGCCAGCTGTCACCCCCCCAGCCGCACTCTGGCGCCGGCCTCACGACTGTCTCGAGGCGGAGAGGCCTTAGGGCTGCAGTGGCTGCTGCTCTAATTCGTTTAATTGGGGGGAGTTTAGGATTTTGGGGTCATTCGTCCAGAGGGGATAGTAAACAAAAAGGACTAGTTTAAAAATCAGATCCCTGGAAAAGGAAGCGCCGCCCCTTAAACACTCTACCCCAGCTGGCCATGTCTTCAGTGGGGCTGGAGCTTCACGTGCGAGAAAACCGCGTCCCAGACCCCCCAGGCCTGCTGTCACCATCGCAGCAGCCGTGTCAGAAAACGCGCAGAAGCCAACCGTAGTCTCTGGGGGAAAATGGACAACCTGATGTTTGGCGAGTTCTTTACGCGCATAATGATGTAGAACTAGTTGGTCATTGTGGCAGCTCTTTAAAATATATATATGTATATTTTAAAAAAGCTTGTTCATGAAAAATACCTCGACAGCATGGCCTGAGGCGTCATTGGGCTTCTGGCTCAGCCCCTTACAGTGTTCGTGACCTGCCTGAGGGACAGGCCTCCTTCGTGCTTCCTTGCTGTGCATTAGGGCCGGAGGCTGCTCTGTACTCCGTCCACACACACTCTGAGGCTCCCGGCCGAGTGTTCGTAGCCTGCACAGCGAGTTCTCACCAGGACCTGTGGCCTGAATGCAGGGAGTGGGCTGGCGGTGTGCAGGCGCCTCCTCAGAGGCCCCGAGCGCCTCCCCTGAGGAGTGGGGTGGAGAAAGCAGCCAACAGTGTGTCTGCCTTCTTGCTTCCTGGGGAAAATCAGCTGCAACTCGCCCAGGGTCAGATCCCGCTGGTTCCTGCTCGTGAGCATTTTGTATGAAACAGTCTGTGTGAGTTCATCAGCCTTTGAGAATACAGATCACTTAATTTTGTCATCTACCTCCTATTTCCAAACTGAGGTTTGGAAACAAGGCGAAACCTCTCGCAGGGAATGAGGAACTGCCTGAGGGAATCCGCCTGGCCTTGGAGCAGGAACCCTGCTTAGTGGTTGACTTCTGTGGTTAGATTTTTTTCCTCTTCTGGTGATTTTGGGTGGGAACATCAGTTGCTCATCATTTGAGATTTAGGTTCTTACTGTTTGAATAAAAGTAACTTTTTCTCAAAATCAGCTTCAAGGAAGTATGCAAACAGAGAAGAGATCATTTCTAGCTCGTCAGGCTCCATTGCAGACATCTCGTCATCGTTCCAGAGGAGGACGTCCGTGCAGCCCGCCCTCACGCCAGAATAAGACTTCAAGGGTGTGTGCGTGTGTGAGTGCGTGTGAGTGCGTGTGAGTGTGCACACTGGCATGTGGGCACGTGTGTCTTTCATAGGAGGAGCTGAGCGTGTAATAGTCCCATTAAGAACACCCACACTCTGAGGAAAGGGGGTTCCACTCTGAGGCTGGCTGTGGGGGCGTCCCGGAGCTTGCTCGTGGGCCCCGGACTCGAAAGTGCGTTTGAGGCCCTCTGTCCACCGCGCCCTGCTCCGGCCATGCCCCTCCCCTCCTCCCCTGCGCTTCCCACCTCAGTCGCAGCACGCGAGGCCACGCTGAGTCCTGGAGGCCGGGGCGAGGGGCACTGCTGTCTTCTCCGCTCGTCAGACCCACATTCTTACTTGCAAGGCTGGACCTCTGTGAGCATCGCTCGAATGAAAACAAAACCCAGTGGGAGACAGACGCTCACGTAAGATTATCCAGACTCTTCAAAGACAAGACTTGGAGTCCGAGGAGACCTTTTGGGAGTCACAGCTTGTAAGTGACGGGGGCGCCCGCAAGCAGGCTTAGAGCCTGGGACCCCCCAGGCCCGTGAGAGCGGGACCTCCCGCATGGCCAGGGCAGCACGAAGGGCTGAGGCCCCCACCAAGTCCCCTGAGTCGGCCTGAAGCTCTCCCGGCGGTGGGGGTGCTGGCCCCGCCCGTCGGGAACCGCTGCTTTGCGGCGTTTGTGATTCATGTCGGCGGCTCCGATGAGCTCTTCACGGCAGCCTTGCGTGTCCCCTCACAGTGGTGTGGCCACTTCTCTTGCCCTGGGCCAGCTGTAAGAGGCTCTGTGGGCGCTGTTCCCAGTTTCTCTTTTGGGGGCCAGCCCGCTGGCCCCGACCGAGCACGCTTCAGCCTGCGTCTCTGTATGTGCCGGTGAGTCTGCGTTTCTGTCTCGACGAGCTGGTGTTTTCTGCGCTGAGTGGGGATGCCATCAAGTTTTCACTGAGACTTTTCGAGGAGTGCCCAGTTTCGAAAGAATTGACCGACGGGGCAGGAGAGAGTCGTGCCTGAGGAGGAGCCCGCCAGGGTCCCGAGCAGCAGCCGGGCGACGTCTCCGGGAGGCTCCGTGTCTGCGTTCATCCTGGATAAGCGCCTGCTTGTTTCTGCTTCGAATAGAAACTTGAAGCTGGGAGCGGGGGAGCGAGGTTCGAGGTTGGATTACGGCGAAATCCCCTTGTAAAGGGAGTATCACCTTGGGTCAAAGACCTCCCGGAATCGTCGCGCCACGTAGAGTGTGGCTCGGCCAGGCCGCCGTTCTTGAGCCGGGAATGGAGCCGAGCGGCCTGGACTGAGCGAAAGCCCAGCTCTGTCTTTTGGGTCTGAAGCGAGACGTGCGCTGCGGCTGGCCTGTGCCCGGTGCCTGGCGGACGTCGTCTCCGAGTCTCGTCTGTGTCCCTCCCTCAGATCCGTGGGCTGCGCGCCAAGTGCTTTTCTCAAACACAGAGCGAGAGACAAAGTCAGAATACTAAGTCTGTCATGATTTGCACTTCGCGGGCGCCTCTTACTGCCCAGATGCCCAGACGACGTGTCAGAGACTGGAAGCCGTGTGCTTATGTCCTGAAAATGAGCTAAATGGGACAAAACCACCGCAGACGAGCTGGCAGCCCAGCGTCCGGCGGTGCAGAGCACACGAGGCGACCTCGCCGGCGGTGGCCGCGGGACAGCGGAGAAGTCGGGCACGCGAGGACGGCCGGCGCTCGTGGGGTCAGAGCTGAGCAGGAGAGGGGCCCCGGGCTGATGGGCGCCCCAGGCCCTGGCACTCTGTTCCAGGGGGCTCTGAGGCTCCCGTGCAGCTTCCCTGCGGAAGGAGGGGGCGCTCTCCGGAGAGGGTCTGTGTGTCCTGGGAGGCGTCGCGAGGGGCTGCTGCCTCGGGGGCGGGGTGCCTGGTGTCTGCTTTCGGCTCCACGCCCTGGTCCGGGCCGCAGGGCGCGTCCTGGGGAGGTGGACGTAGACAGGCAGAGAGGCCCTCTGCAGGCCTCCCCCGCGCGTGCCGGCGTCTGCGGAGAGCGAGCTGAGCATGACGTCTGAACCTGTTCACTGGGACAAGCTCTCCGTCTTCCCAGGATGTTTTGGTCTTTTCCTACTTAGAACAGCATGAGACAAAAAAGAGTAAAACCAGCACGTGGCGTTCTCCTGGAAAGGGGCCCTGGTCCCGCGTCGTGGTTTCTCTCTCCTGACCCTTCTCCCACACCCCTTCCTTCTCTTTACTGCATTCCTGCAGTGCCCCCTTCCAGACGGACACTCGCCCTTCCCCGGGCCTTGGTTCGGCCGCGCTCCCCACGCTCTCTGGCTCATCTGACTTGGGGTTTGGGGCCAAGGGTTCGGGGAAACTGGCTCCAGGTGCCGCCAGGTGCCAACCTCGGTTTTGAAGCTGCAGTTTTAATAGTGTCCACTGTGTGGCGCTCGTGCTCCAGAAACAAATCCTGAAGCTCTGTGACCCTGCGGGGAGGGGTTCGAACCCCGAGTCGCAGAAACAGGGAGGAAGAGACTTGCGTGTTTCCTGGGCAGAGCTTCCCCTGGCTTCTCTGAGGAGCAGCCTGCAGTGCTGCTCCGGCGATGTGACCCGGTGATTCCATAAATCCGAGTGTTGGGATGGGGGGCGGCAGGTCACCCTAACGGGTGGGACGGCGGCAGAGGCTGCCAGAGACGTGTCTCCTGCTGACATCTGGAAACGCCCCGGCAGGCCAGAGCCGCCGTCTGTGCCGCTTTGAGGCCCGCCACTCCCGGGGCCCCGAGATCCAGCCTGGGCTGCCGCTCGGCAGCGCGGCCTTCGCGCCAGAAGCCGGGCTCTCCCGCCGAGCCTGGGCCCCGCCCGCCTGACCTCCGCTGCCCTGCCCGCAGGTCTTCATCTCCGTGAACTGCCTGAGCACGGACTTCTCCTCCCAGAAGGGCGTCAAGGGGCTCCCGCTCAACATCCAGATCGACACCTACAGCTACAACAGCCGCAGCAACAAGCCGGCGCACCGCGCCTTCTGCCAGATCAAGGTCTTCTGCGACAAGGTGAGGGCCGCGGGGCGCCTGGGGAGCCCTCCGCGGGAGGGGTGCAGCTCCCGCCGCCGTGTCCAGCGCGGGGGCCCCGCCTCAGTGGCGCTCGGAGCTAGCCGGTCCTGCTTAGCCGCCAGGGGCGCCTGCCTTGGGGAGAAACGTCGCGTTTTGTCTGAAAAGTGGCAGGGGGGGTGAGTCCTTTTGTGGAGCGGGTCTGATGGGGAGTTGGGGGGTGCGGCCTGCACCCCGGGCCCCTCAGCTCGCCCGGGCGTGGCAGGGGACCGGTGTTGGGGCGCGTCTTGAGGCTGGGTGCCTGCGGGTGACCGCACGGCGCCGCCAGTCACTGGTCTTTTCCCAGATGTTTTCTCTGGCCCCTTCCTCGCAGCGTGCGCCTCTCGGTGCGAGTGCCGGGGAGGCCCTGGGGCCCCGGGGTCTGGCCTGGTCGCCCCTCTTTGCTGCTCGCCCGCCCTCGGCCCAGCAGCTCTGGCCCCCGGATGGAGGAGGCCCCCGGACGCCCCGGCTCCCCTTGCTGCTCTGCCTCTCAGGGCTCACGGTGTCGCCTGCCGGCGGGAGAAGCACCCACAGGTGTCTGACTTCCGCCGCTCCGGCTCGCTGGGTCAGGCCGTCTCTGGCACTCCATCCCGAGCGGACGCATAGTCCCTCGCCGCTTGTTCAAAGACATAAGTAACGGATGCTGCAGGGGTGATGTGATTCATTGTGCAGTTGTGAGATGTGCTGTGTAGTCCAGTTAGCGTCCGTCACCGCTGGCTACACACTTTCTGTCCTTTGGATGGAGACTTCTAGGACCTGTCTCTCAGCGCCTCTCCCTGCGGCCCTCGCCGCCCAGCACGTCCCGGGGCCGCTGGTAGCGGGAGTTGGTTTGAGCCGTTTCCTATTTTCAACACCCCTCCCTATCCCTGCACCTCCTCTCGCCTCAGGTAACCACCCGTGAGGTCCAGTATCAGTGGGCTTGGTTTCTTGCTTTGCATTTGCGTGTGTTTTTTTACTCTACACGTAAGCAATCCTGCTGCGTTTTTCTGTCTGGCTTATTTCACTTAGCATGGTATCCTCATGGTCCGTCTGTGTTCCTGAAATGGCAGGATTTTATTCCTTTTTGACGACCGAATAATACTCCCCTGTGTACACACACACAACCTCTTCGCCCATGGATGCTTAGGTGGCTTCTATGCCTTGGCTCTCGGGAAGTCACACTGCTGTGAACATGGGGTGCAGGTCAGCATATGAGTTAGTGTTTTATTTACCTTGGATAAATGCCCAGAAGTGGAATTGCTGGTATTTCTATTTTTAATTACTTGAGGAACTTCCATCCTTTTCCTCGAGGCGGCTGCACCGCCCTCCACCCCCACCAGCAGTGCCCAGGGGCTCCCTTTCCACCACGTCCTCGCCGACGCCCGTTTCTTTGATTATTTTGAGAACAGCCATCCTAGCCGGCGAGAGCCGAGAGCTTGTCATAACTTCGGCCTTTTCACGGCCGCTTGTGTGTCTTCTGGGACATGTAGCGCCCCTGCCCGCTTCTTAACCGCAGCGTTCGTTGCTTTGTTTTTGCTGTTTGCCTGTGTGAGCTTGTTGCCTCATGGCACGTATTTGGATCTTGCAGGCCTCTATCAGATAGGTGATTTGCAGAATCTCACTTGGTGAGTTGCCTTTTCATCTTCTTGATGGTTTCCTCGTTATTTCTTACGGGTGTAACCCAAGGAGGCAGATGTCCCGTTCTGTGCAGCTACCTCGGGGGCGTGCAATACTCAGTGGGATGAAGTTATGAGTAGACTTGAAGAGGGACGGAGTCGTAAGACTCGCTGCCCCCAGAGAGGAAACCGGGGATTGGCCTGTTTTCCTGGGCTGGGGAGGAGACAGTTTTCATCAGCAGGTCATGTGTTTACTGCTAGGCTTGTAGATGAACACCTTCTGGAAGGGGCAGAAGCAGACCTCGTATTCTGGTGCTCACGGTGGCTTGATTGTGTGGGAGGGCCATACATCGGCAGGTCGGGTTTTTTGCCTCTTTTCCTATCAGGGAATTGGTTTTCAAAAAAATAAGCTGCTGCTTCTACTTAACTGGGTAACTTTGCGAAGAAGCCGGAGCCGTCCAGGCGTGAGCACAAACGTGTCGAGCCTCGCGGTCAGCTCACGCGGCTGGGTCGCCCTCACCTGCGTGTCGGCCGGTGGCTGCGCCCGAGTGCAGCCGATGCCCGCCGAGGCCCGGGGCGCCGCTCCTGCAGGAGGTGCTGCACGTTTCCGTCAAACTGTTGCTTCCGAGAGCGGCGCCGGCCGTGGCTGTAGAGTTGATGCCACATCCGTGGGCGGAACCCGACGTTCTCACTCGGAGCAGAGGCCGGATGGGTCCTTTCCTGCCTCTCTGTGGCGCCAGACCACGGAGACCCCTCGTGGTCTCGGAGGCCGTGAGAGGCACCAGCAGGTTTTCCCAGCTTTTCACGTAGCGTCCACCGTTGGGGGGTTTTGCTTCATTTGTTAAGTGTGTTTTTCCCTGTGGTTTCGTGTAGTTACAAGCAGTTGTAGGAACTGCTTGAGGGGTGGCGCCAGGAAGCTCCGTGGCTGTAGGGATGAAGCGGCCCCTCCGCGAGGACGGCCTCCGCCGGCCGGGCCGCGCCATAAGCAGAACCTTGTCTTGTCTCCCCTTGACCTGCAGGGAGCGGAGCGGAAAATCAGGGACGAAGAAAGAAAACAGAGCAAGAGAAAAGGCAAGTGCACGGCCCCCGCGCGGCCTGCGAGTAGAGCTGCTTCCGCCAGGCTCCGAGGGCCCGCGGGGGGTAGTGGCATTTTCAGGCAGGGGACTGACTGGTGGGGGCGCTTCTGCTGGGGTGACGTGGCGGCCTCGCCTCCAGGGCCAGCTCCAACCGCGTGCATGACCAAGTGCCTTGGCTGGGGAACCACACGAACGTTCCTGAGCTTTTGCGTGCCCAGGCCAGCTGGCCGCTGGTTCTCGGTCAGGCCGCTGGTCCAGTCCCGAAAAATCACACCCTCCGCCTGAACGCTGACCACAAGCCTGTTTTCAACATTTCATAAAAATGAAAATGTTTAGGTTTTTTTTTTTTAATTAAAAAAAAAGAGGTATATTTAGTGTCGTTTAATGATGATAGCACCCGAGAATTGAGGCTGCGGGCAGTGCGGCTGCTCTGGCCAGCGATCATCGTCACAAAGTCCTGCGCCTTTAGTTATTTTAGGGGAAAAACTGCTCTCCAGTGCCAGCCGAGCGGCCTGCGGTGCGTGGGCCGCGGGCAGCTGGTCTGCTCGGCCCTCCCTCGTCAGGGCTGCCCCCGGCCCCTGGGGCAGCGAGTCCTGGGCAGCTCCTCACTCGGCCTCAGGGCCCCCGAGGGGGTGATGGAGCCTGGGCGGCGCCTCGTGAAGGCCGACGGCCTCGGGGGCAGGAGGCCAGGCTGCGGCCGGCGGGGCCTCGAGCCCGCGGAGGGGCGTGTGGCCGCCGGGCTGAGTGCCCGGAGAGGTGGCTGTGGCCGCAGCGGTCGGTCTCCGCCCTCGGACAGCAGCGAGTGCGCTGGGCCCGCGCCGTCTGCCGCCGTCTGTGCCTTCAAGGGCCCCGTCCCCTCGGCGTTGCCGACGTCCAGGTGATTCGGTGTCAACGCCAACGAGCCAGGCCCCTTCCTCTCGCGAGCCGCGGCCCCCGCCCGGCCCTGGCCGCCGCGCTGCGCCTCGGCCCTTACGCGGCGGGGAGGCTGTGGGCGCCGCGGGCGCGGGGGCCTGACGGTGGCGTGTCGCCTTCTCCAGTTTCCGACGTGAAAGTGCCGCTGCTGCCCTCTCACAAGCGCATGGACATCACGGTCTTCAAGCCCTTCATCGACCTGGACACCCAGCCCGTCCTCTTCATCCCCGACGTGCACTTCGCCAGCCTGCAGCGGGGCACCCACGTAGGTGCAGGGGCCGGGCCGGGGCCGGGCCGGGGGTCAGACCTGACGACGAGCCTGTGGCCTTGTTCCTGGCCGGTGAAAGCAAAACCGAGTGACCGGCGTTGGGGTCCGCGCCCCGGAGCCCCCTGCGGGGTGACGGGAGGTCAGAGCACGGGCGTGGGCCAGCACCGCTGACCGGGGGCGTGGGCACGTCCAGGCCGTCGGCTCGATGCGGGCGCGTCACGCTGGTCTTAGCGCCTCTAGAAGACTCCAGAACAGGGCAGCGCTGGCGCTTGAGTCTGTGGCTTCGGGAATCTGACTTCTGAGGCCAGGCCGGGAGGGACGCCCGGGGCAGGCGGCTGCTGGGGCCTCAGGAGCTGGGCGCACGCCTGCCGGTCACTGCCCTCCCGGGCTTGTGCACGTGCCTGGGGGAGCTGGGCAGAGGCCCCACCTTGGGGAGCGGGGCGTGGAGAGATGGGCCGGGAGCGGGGCAGCACATGCAGGGCCGAGGGGACCCCAGGAAGACGGGCTTTGCGTGCAGAGGTGTGTCCAGACGAGAGGCTTCTCGGGGTGCAGGGGGAGCCGTGCCCAGGCGCGCGGCCTGCAGGGAGAAGCTGCGGGGTGAGGGGGCTCGGCCAGCGCCCGTAGTAGGTGGGTGGCGGGGCCGGCGGGGTGCTGCGGGGCTGGCGGGCGTGGGCCGGGCCGGGGCTCCCTGACCCCGGGAACCGTGTGGGTCAGACTCAGCCCTGAGTGAGGGTGCTCCCTGTGGCTGAGAATCTGGTTACTGAAAAATAGGGCAGAGGGTTTGCTTCAGATCTGGTCAGATTCACTTTTCCATTTCAGGCATGTGTCTTTTATGGCCGGCGACACCTTGAAAAGCTGTTTTTCTGGTTTTTTTCCCTTTGTCTCAGGTCCTCCCCATTGCCTCCGAAGAACTGGAGGGTGAAGGGTAAGACTGACGTCCGTTTTGTCGTAATAAATCCTGTCCGTTCTGAAACAATATTAAACTCAAGGAACAGCTGAGGCGCCGCGCGGAGGACGCACTTTCCCGGAGCGTCCCCAGGGCCGCGTGTGTCCTGCAAACGGACGTGTGCCGCAGAGCTCAGTCGCGGCAGCGTGTGGGCCCCTGAGGTCGCACGGGCCCGGCCCCACTCGGGCTCCTCCCGCGGCTCCCCCAAGGGCCGCAGAGCAGGCGGGGTCCCCTCAGTCGGCGCGGTCAGTCTCTCCACCTCTGGCCCGAGCGCTCGGAGGCACAGAAGCAGCTGCGTGTGGGCACCCGCAGCGGGCCCGCCTCCCCGGGACCAGAGGGGGCGCTCCGCCCTGGGCAGAGGGACCCCGTCCGGAGGCGCGGCCAGCGCTGTGTGGGAGGGGCCGAGCGGCTTCCGCGCCCCGCACGCTGGGCCTGCGCGTCTGTCCGCACCCGCTGCCCGCTTCTGCGCCCCGAGCCGCATCCACCACTGCCCGCCGCGCGGCCCAGACGGCCCCAGACGCCAGCGGAGCCCCCAGGCTCACCCTCGCTTCCGGCGCTCGTGTCCCCGCCCGGGACTCCGCCTCCCCAGGACCCGCTGCCTGGCGGTGGACGGCGGCTCCTAGAAGCGGCCGGCCCTGGCGTGCTGCTCAGGGGCTGTGGGGCTCCCGCTGTGGCCCCGCCCGGGGCGCCGGCTCTGCAGCACGCAGCGCTTCCCGGGGGGCCTGTCGCGGCGTGGGCGTGCGCCCGGAACCACCCCTCTTCTCTCAGCTTGCGGCCCGCTGCTCCCCTCGGAGCTGCGCTCCCCGTGACCCCTGCCCTGGCGGCCCCACGTCTCGTCTCTTCTTCCTTCAAAGGCCTTTTCCCTGCTCATTTCCGTGTTCGTTCCCTGCTCATTCCCTTTCGGGGCTGATGCTGCGACTGTCCGCGAAGAGCCGGCCAGCTGCTTCTGGCCCGGAGCCCCCGGGCCCCCCACACCCGGAGGGCGTCCCCTCAGCCCAGATCCCGACACTCGCGGCCTCCAGGCCCAGCCGGCCCTGCGGGCTCAGCTTCCTCTGGCAGCTGGGGTGGCCTTTGCCCGCGCTCGCACAGGCCCTGCCTCCTCTGAGACTCGCCAGGGACGCGGCTCCGTCCAGTGTCCGCAGGGGCCTGGCCGGGACCCGTCGTCCCAGCCCCACTCGAGCCGGGGTCAGCCCGTGTCCTCCTCGGCCCCCCGAGTCCCGCGCACAAGCTGGGCGCTGGGCCGGAGAGGGTGACGCTCGCTGCAGACCCGGAGCCGGGCGCTCGGCCGCCGACTGTGCTGCTCGAGTGGCCGAGGCTGCCGGCGCTGACCGCCCTCTCCGGTCGGCAGGTCCAACTTGAAAAGGGGCCCGTTTGGGTCGGAAGACGACTTCGCCATCCCCCCTCCTGCCAAGCTGCCCCGCGCCGAGGAGCCCAAGAGAGGTGCGTGGGCCTCGGTTGCGCGGGGCGGGGGTGCCGTCGGGCAGAATGAGGTCTGAGTCTCGCGAGCCTGCCTGCTCAAGTCTTGCCCGTCCGGCTTCTGGGGGTGACCCCCGTCGGCCCCTCGGGGCTGCGAGCGCATCCTGTGGGTGCCCCCACCCCCCTCCTTCTGGGGACGGGTCTCTCCAACCGTGACCCCTCTCCCACTTGCGCGCCTCTCCTCTTTGCTCTCGCGCCGGCCGGGCAGTGCTGCTCTACGTCCGGAAGGAGTCCGAGGAGGTCTTCGACGCCCTGATGCTGAAGACGCCGTCGCTGAGGGGCCTGATGGAGGCTGTAAGTCGCGCGGCGCCCGCGGACCCCGTCTCCGTCTGCGTCCTCTGGCGCCTCCCGCCCGCCGCGCCCTGCCCGGCCCGTGGGGTCTCCCGCCCCCGCAGCCCACTCACTCCGCGGGGCTGCTCCCCTGAAGTGAGAGCTGGCGGCGGCTCTCACACCTGGCCCGGAGGCGCCGCCCAGCACGCCAGGGGCCCAGCGAACACCGTTTTTAGTCCAATAAAATCCTAGCAGCGTCGTGCACAGGCAGCGGCTCCGTGGTCTGCCGCCCGGAATCCGGGTGCCGTGGAGCCCCTGAGCGTGTGGGGGTGTCTGAGAGACACCGCTGCCCAGCGGGGTGCGGGCTCGCGGTCCGGAGGGAGGCCCCCCCCCCCCCCCGCCCCGCTCGGCAAGGCCCAGGGCAGGCGCGGGCCCCTGCGCGCAGCAGCGCCCCCTCGGGGTAGCTGTGCTTGGGCCGCCGCAGCCAGGCCCTCGAGACGGAGGGCGCGTCCGCCCCTGCGCGCTGTGGGCGGCGTCTGTGGGCACGCGACGCCGCTGCCCGCGAGGACCCGGCCCTGCGTGGGGCGTTGGCCGTTCCCACAGCTGCTCCGCGCGGGGCCGTGAGCGTGGGGGGCGCCCCCCCACTTACTCTGAGAATAGTGAGGCCAAGCAGCGCGCCGGGCAGGGGGAGACGCCGCCGGGCTCCAGCCCCCACAGAGGGGGCGCCCCTCCCGCCCCGGGGGGCCTGCGAGCGGCCTCGGGACTCGCTGGGGACCCCTGCAGGCGGCTGTGGGCCGATGTCGGTGATTGTTCTAGCCACGGAGTCGCATCTTGTGCTTCTTCCTCTTTGCTCTTTAGATCTCAGACAAATACGACGTTCCCCACGACAAGATCGGGAAGATATTCAAGAAATGTAAAAAAGGGTGAGCACTGCTGCCCCGTAGCCCTCCCTACGGCGACACCCCGAATGCAGAGGCGACGCGGCCTCCGCCAGTCTAGACGCCGCGCTGGAAACGGGCCCGGATGGGGGGTTTTCTTAAATTACCCACCTGGAGTTCGTCCGCCTTTCTGGGACGGCTTTGTGGGATCTTTTCAAGTCCAGTCCCGCTCGTTATTCCCACGCGTGAGAGCGGGGAGGTGGCCGCCCACCCCTCGCACCCGAGGAGGTCGCGCCCGAGCAAGGGCGCTGCCTGGCTCCCCTCTGGCCGCGCCGCCGCTGGCCGCTCCGGCACCTCACGTGTTAGTTTCCACAGTGCTCTCGAGAGGGGCTGCTGGTCGTGGTCAGGGGCGCTGCGGCTGCAGACGGAGAGCCTGAGGCCAGACCAGCCTGGCTGCGCCCCCCACCCCCCTCCGCCTGGCCTTCGGGTCAATCACAGACTGGCCTCCTGCTCCAGGCAGCGGTGGTCTGGGTTCTGTTGTGCCGAGTGTGTGCTGTTCGGCCTGGGCGAGCAGGGTCCAGCAGGAGAGTTCTCTGGCTTGTTCTAAAGCAAACGCAGTTGGAATTTTCTAGATAGGCCCAGCGGGAAGGGCTGGACTCAGTGGTTCAACGAGACTTCAGGTCACTGCAGGAGAGGTGACCTGCCACGGAGCTGCGGCTTCAGGCCGCCTGGCACGGTCTCACTGGCCAGCCTCTGAAGCGGCTCAGTGGCCTGGCCGTGTGGGTAGTGGCGGCCACCCCCGGGGCCCCAGGCCAGCGTGGCGCTGGCCAGCGGGCGGTGTTTACAGCGCCCTGTGCTGCTGAGGGGCTCCGCCCGGTCCCTCGTCGTCCCTCCCGGTGGTCTCAGGCACTGCTGCCGGCCCCGCTGCACCGACGAGGAAGCTGAGGCTCAGGGAGGGCGAAGTAAACCCGCACTCCGGGCGGGAGGCCGGGCAGGCCCGCGGCGGTGGCTGTGAGCCGTCTCTGTCCCCCCAGGATCCTGGTGAACATGGACGACAACATCGTGAAGCACTACTCCAACGAGGACACCTTCCAGCTGCAGGTCGAGGAGGCGGGGGGCTCCTACACGCTCACCCTCACCGAGATCTAGGGCCGGCGTGCGGGCTCGCCGCGGGCCGGGAGGGCGCCCCCTGGCGGCGGAGACGGCGCGTGGGCGGTTGCGTGGGCGTTTGCGGGGCACCGAGAAACCCACGCGCCGCGACCTCTGAATTTTCTGCTCGAAATACTTAGGCCTGAAAGTGAAAACTCTGCTCCAGGACTGAATGGGAAGCTCTGGGATAGCTGCTCCTTTATTTATGAAGCCCGGCTCCGGGCCTCGGCTCTTCGGTGCGGGGGGGAAGCCCTCCCGGGCGCCTCGGGGACGCGGCAGGCTGGGCAGCTGGGCTCCGCGGGGGCCGGACGCGGACGCGGCTGAATCGGCAGGCTGACCTCTGCGGTCAGCGGGGTGTGGGGTGGCCACAGGACAGGTGGCCAGCCCCGGGAAATGTTTACTCAGACAGGGCACGTCACCGAGACCTTCCCGAGCGCGTGGACTGCCTCTCTGAAGCGCTTCCGTGGGGGCGGTCGGCAGCTGACCGGGCTGCTTGTATACACGTGCAATACTGCTGAAGGCTTGTCTGTAAATGTGTACATACGTGTCCGATACGAATATATAATATATACTGTGGTGTGTGTACAGGTAGGGAGGAGATGCAATAAGGTCTGTCTTAGAGACTCTCCCCTGGCTAAAGGTTAAGTTATTTTTGCTGATGTGTAGCTGGCAGAGAGAACCCCGCTTTCTCTGTATTCCCGACCCCAGGGGTCGCCCCCTGGCATAGCAGAACCTCCTCAGATGTCAAGACCTGCTGGCTCTTGAGAATGTTACTTGGATTTCTGCACTGCCCAGAGGCTGACGTGCAGGGAGCGCAGGGGTGGCCAGGCCTGGAGAGCAGGGGGCAGTGGTGCCCGAGAGGGTTGGCAGGGTGGAGCCTGGCCACAGGTGAGCCACACCACGTGCCGGCTCCTCTCCTGCCTGAAGAGGTGCTGGAGCCTTCCGCCTGGGTGCCCGGCACGCTGGCAGCTTCTAGAAAGCTCTCACGGACTCATGAGACTCTACTACTGCAGCAGGGGGACGTTTTGTACATGTTTAAATATAAAAAAAAATACAAAAGGTGGGATTTTATAACAGAAGTGAAATCACGGGTATGTTTAGGTTCAGGGAACTAGAGTAGATCCTTCGTTTCAGTCTGGTGTGGAGTGCAGCCTTGCATACAATCCTGGAGTGACCTGTGAACTAAATGGCTTTCTGAGATGTGGGGCCCAGTCACATGATGATATTTTATACTGTTTTTTGGAATTGAGCCTGTATTGTTTTTAAGGGTGTTGCTGAAGATGTGTTTTAAACCAAAGGGATTAAATTTTGTATGACCATTTCGTAATATGTCATTTCCTGTGATTCAGCGTGGCGTGGTCATCAGGCTGTCCGTCTGTCCGTCCGTCCATCAGTAAAGCAGGTTGAGGCCTTAGCGCTTTGGGGAGCCTGCCCCGCGCCTTCCGCCCCTGCATGCCCTGGGGTTCTCCCTCAGCTCCACTCCCCTACAGGGGTGTGAAATCCTTCAAGTAGTAGCTAGTCAAGGAGCCCTGAATAATTTTTCGATTATTACCAGATAAACAGCTTCAGACCTAAAACCTTAGAGTTCTTAGTTTTTCAGGGCCTGACAGGAAATACTTAGTTCAGAAAACTGGTGTTTCTGTTTGTCAGGATTTCTTTTTATTTTTTGAAAGATTTATTTATTTATGCATACAAGTGGGGTACAGGCCAGAGGCGTGGGGCGGCGAGAGTGTTCACCAGAGACAGAGTGGGGAGCAGAACAGGCAGATCGGAAACACACTGCTGAGGGGAGCAGCGGGCGAGGCAGGACAGGTCTGCTGCGCCATGTGGGAATCTCCCAGCCGGGCGTCCAACTCGTGTCGCCGCTGCCAGCAGCTCCAGAGTGCAGCGCTCAACCGCTGCGCCACCGGGGAGGCCCTTGTTCGTCAGGATTTCTAAGTGGAACGGCCCGAGCATGTCCGGCTGACATGCCTAGATTTGATCGGCCCTGAAGTCCATTTCCTGAACCGGGAGGGTGAATGAAGCCAGCTCCCCGGCAGATTTCCCGAGATGCCGATGTCCACTCCAGTCCTGGGCCATGAGCCGGGAGCCCTGGGGGGCAGGCTGGGCTCTGGGCACTCGTCTGGCTGAGCCTGGCCCCTCCGCCCTCCTGAGAGACACCCACGTCCTGCTGCTTGACTTGGCCCTTGTCCCCGACCTCCCCAGGTGCTGCCAGGCTCCCACCCCTGCCTCACTGCCCCTCCTCACTGCCTGTTTGCTCAGCGCTTGGCAGCCGCCCAGTGCTGCGTCCACAGCAGGTGCCGGCGCGGCCTGGTGAGCGGGCGGTTCAGCAGATAGAAGCTTTGCGTTTACCTCCATTGACCTCTCTCACCTTGTGTATTTTACTCCATTATTATGCTTATTTTGTCGGCCTCCCTCACCAGAATCTTCCCCCACAATAAGGCCTTTGCTGACGTGTTCGCCAGTGAGCCCCACGTGGCTGGCGTTTGTGGGCACTCAGTGCAGGTGTCTCGTGTGGCCCCCCAAACTTGTGTTCCCCTGCACTTCCCAGGAGCACCCCTGTGGCTGCGTCACCCTGTGCGGCCGGGGACAGGGCGGGCTCCGCTGGGTCCTGCACGTCCAGCAGGCGGCTCCTCTCCTGGGGGACCAGGGCCACCGCTGTCCCCACGGGGAGCTGCGCGCCGGCCCCTCAGCTCCCGACGCCCCGTCTTGGCAAACCACACCTTTATAAGAATCCTCTGAATTTCCCTGTTTTGATGGTGCCACCTGTTTCCTGCTGAGCCCCAAGCTTCCCAGCACCTGTGAGGGAAGGGCCGGTGCCGGCGCGGAAGACCCGGGGCTTTCCGGTCCCGAACGCCCTTTCCTGAGTGTGCTTCTGTCGAGGAGGCGCTGCAGAGTCCCCCCAAATTGCCAGGTGTGAGGAGAGCGATGAAACCGCCACGCGGGGCGTCATGAACTTGGCGGGGGGCTCTTCGGTCACTAGGGAAAAAGTCGCTGTTCCTGAAAGAGTCCCAGCAACACCAGCTGTGCCCAGGGTCTGTTGACGCAGGAAAACCGGAAGGGAGCATGGCCGTGCCCTGAGGGGGTTCCTCTGACCTCTGCTCCTTTCAGCCGCTCTTTATGGATGGGGGAGCCCCAGCGCACACCAGCCCTGAGCTCCGAACCTGCCAGCCCAACAGCGAGTTTCGGGCGGGGTCCCCTCATGCTGTGCCCCTCTCGTCGCGTGACCCGCCACTGTGCCCCACCAAAAACACTCCATTTTCAGGAAAACCTCAATGACTAAAATAATACAAAGTCGCTGGGGGTTTTGTTCCCCATTCCCTTTGAGGGCTAGCCTTCTCTTTTCTTCTTACCATGTGTCAGGGCCTCAGGGAAGTTTGGGAGATGAAGTCGCTCAGGGACTTTAGCGGGCTGGCCGGCTGGGAGTCGAGGAGAGGCCTCTGGGGGTCAGGCGTGATCCTCCAGAGCCCGAATGCTTAGACCCCAAGCTAGGGCCGCCGTCAGCGAAAAGAGGGACCCCGGTGTGTGTTGCTGGAACTATTTCCGGAAAAGCAACATTTTACTCGAGGCATACGGAGCCTTTCCCCCAAAATGAATCAAGGCACAGATCTTTAATCCTTCACCAAAAAATGTGCTCAAAATGGAATCACAAGCCTAAATGTGAAAGTTTCTAGAAGTCCTAGAAGACAACTTAGGAGAAAACCTAGATGGTCTGCGCTATGGTGATGGCTGCTTAGCTGCAATGCCCGAGGCAGGGTCTGTGAAAGGAACACCGATCAGCTTCATTAAGGTTGTTTATAGCCGTGGAGAGAAGAGAACACAAGCCACAGGCTGAGAGAAAATACTGGCAAAAAACACACCTGGTAACTGTTAACCTACACTAGACAAAGAACTAAAACTCAGGGACCAAAAACCGGCAACCCAATTTAGAAGCAGGCTGGAGGCGTGGACAGAGATGTAAAGGGAGTTTGCAGGAAGATGCAAACTAAAATAGCCGTGAAATACAGTCCCTTTTAGAAGAGCCAAGTCCCAAACACCGGCAGTAGCAACTCAGGGGAGGATGGAGGCGTTTTCACGGCTGATGGTGTGAGAAGCCGCACAGCCACTTGGGAGGATGACGTAGCATGTTCTTATAAAATGAGACAAGAAGTTCCAGCCATCAGGCCTCTTGGTGCTTACCCGAAGACAATAAAAACGTGTCCACACAGAAACCTGCCCCACGTGGTTACAGCAGCTTCCTTCATAATGTTCAAATCTCAAGAGCAGCCAAGAAGGCCCCCAGTAGGGTGTATAAACGGGTCCATCCAGGTCGTGGAATATTACTCAGCACTGAAAAGAAATGAGCTACCGTAGATGAATGAATCAATCAGGCTTCTTGACACCCTCCCCCCACCGGCCCCTGACGGGCACCCGTCCTCCCAGATTGTGGACACCTGGGCCCAGGGACCCCCGGCGGGCGCGTGAGTAACCGCACACACCTGGGCCCAGAGGGAGGGGCTAAAAGGGCGGCGTCCCTGGGGGGCTCCGCCACTATCTCCCTGCAGGCTGGTCTCCTTGGGTCCCGAGATTCCTTTACCCATCACCCCAAGAGCTGACAGTGAAACTGCCTGGGCTGGGGTGGCTGCTCAACAGCTGCCGAGGCAGGGAGAGACGCGGAGGAATCCGCAATGCATGTTACTAAGGGGAAGAGGCGTGTGAAGGGGCCGCTTCTGAAGAGGGGAAGCCATGGAGGCAGTGGAAGAGTGGGGGCCCGGGTTTGGGGGCGGAAGGAACAGGGGGGGCAGAGATGTTGGTCAGTGAAGACACCGCCAAGTGCAGTGGATACAGGCAGCACACTGCTGTCCAACCTCCAGAACACGCAGCAAGAGTGAACCCCAATATGGAGTGTGAGCTTTGGGTGATGTTTCACTGTAGGTTCGCTGTCAGATTTTTCCTCCAGAGGGGGTGTGGGTAGTGGGGGAGGCTGTGGGCGTGTGGGGTGGGGGGAAGGGAAGGGGTATTTGGGAAATCTCTACTTTCCGCTCAACTTTGCTGTGAGTCTAAAACTATTAAAAAAAAAAAAAAAAGCAAACCCCCCACAGATGCTCTAACAGGTCTGAGGCCCTGAGCCTGCTCCTGGCGCGTTTCTAAACCGAGGTCCAAGAGTCTCCTCTGCGGGAAGCAGGCGGCTCTCTGGGCTGCTGTTCCCCAGCTCCCAGCAAGCTGGACTTCCCTGGGGCCCCACCCGCCCACACTCACGTCCCTCTGGGCCAGCCCAGGGCTGTGCACTCTGGTCCCACGGCTGAGGACAAGCCCAGGCCGCCTGTGCCCCCCCAGCCCCCACGCACCCTTCTGGAATCCTCTGTCGGTGCAGTTGCCTCTTTGGGGAGTTGGTGGCTCTGGAAAGTGGCAGAACGGGGTGAGGGGTGGGGGTTACTCTCCTCTGCGAGCCTGGAAACAACCCAGCAGAAATCTGGAAACAGCCTCGAGTGTTCAGCCCCACTCCCCCCAGCCCCCTCCCCCTGGGCGGGGTCAGCAGGAGGCTGAGGGCATCGGATGAGGTCTCATGATGTGGGTGGGGCAGGTGCCTGGGCAGGTCCCCCAGCAGGTCACCTGTCCCCAGCCAGCCTGCCCGCTGGACGCGCTTCCCCGCGCCTGGCCAAGGCCCGGAGTGAACAGGTCGGCGGAGACTGGAGCCGAGCTCCCCCTCCCCGACCCCGCGTCTCTGCTCTAACAGCCTCCACCCTGGTGAGGAGGGCGGACATGGGCCACTCGGGGCCACACGCCCACCGGGCCCCCGGCCCTGCCAGCTCTGCTGCCTCCGCTCCTGGGCCTGGCCCCAGAGAGCCCCCCCGTTAGCAGGCTGGGCCCCGCCTGGAGGGGCGGGGGTCCGGGCAGAGCAGACAGGCCGCAGCTGGAGACCAGAGGCTGGCCGGGCCGGGGAGGCTGGCTGGCGGCCAGGCAGGGGCTGGCCCGTGGGTGTCCGGGCCAGCTGGACGGAGGAGGCTTTCTCCCGCCGGCCTGGAGCGCAGCCACTGCTGGCGCGACGCTGCGGCTTTTCCCCTACTTCCCGCTCCGGCCTCCAGATGATCCAGGCCCTGAAGGAAGGGGTCACGTGCCGCTGCTGCTTCAGGGTGTCCGGGCCGCCCCCGCCCCCTCCCTGTGCCCTGGGCCTGGGGGGCCGCACGGGCCAGCCAGGAGGGGGCCTGGCCCAAGGAGGGTCCACTTGCAGGGCCAGAGCTGCAGGTGAGGCCCGCAGGGCTGGGCACGGCAGGAGTGGCCCCGCCCCAGCTCCCAGCCGTGCTCCGGCTCCTGGCCCTGCCTCCCACCATCTGCCACCGTCTTGGGGAGAAAAGTCGCTGGCCCGCAGTGTTGCTGCTGGTGTGGGCTGGGCCTGAGGGTGGGGGCAGGGCGCCGCACCTGCCAGGTGAGGTGTGGTCACCTCGGAGGCACTATGGGTTCACGGCCGCCTCAAGGCTGGTCTGCAGCGGTCACTGCTTTCTCACGGCTGCTGACACGGGGCTCGGCCTGGTCACAGGACCCTCCCCGCACCCCGAGCCGCTGTCGTCTGCTCTCAGTTCCCTGGACTGCCTCTCCAGGCCCGGCCATAAGCCGTCCAGCCTGGAGTCACCCCACCTCACTCACCCCGCACCCAGACACCTTCCTCAAGACAGAGAAGGACAAATGGCCTCCTCCCATCAGTGACACGTGCACACAGGCTGAGGCACAAGAGCCAGTCAGAACCCAAGTGGACATCAAGATGACCAATGGGTGGACAGTGTGGACAGACCTGGAGCCAGGCCCTGGGACCCAGAGATGTGGGCTCCACAACCACATTCCTGAGGGGTTCTGGCTGGGCAAGACAGGCAGGACACAGCCCAGAGGACAGACACCATGAGAAAGGCCCAAGAAACACTCCCGGGGTCCGAGGGGCCGTTCCTGCCTGGGGATGGATGGAGGACTTCCTGGAGGAGGTGCCTTTTGAATGCACTTTAACACTTTGTGGTCCGCTCACGTATTGGTACGTGTTTTTGTCACCAGTATCAGGTGGCTGCTCACATATTAATATGTGTCCATCTAGTGTCCGGTTTTTCACACCACGGTGGATTTATTTGGAACTATTAGGAGCTATTTCTTTGATCGTGCTCAGTCTAGAAGCTTTACCCATTGTTTTGGTGAAAGTGTAAGGTGTTTTATGAGAGACATTACAGTTTTTGAATATCCAGTCGTTCAGGAGTTGTGTGTGTTTTATTGAATGCTTCTACCATTCATGCGGTGGCAGAAAATGGCCAGCCCCAAGGGCTGGTGAATTGAAAGGGCACCGGCACACAAAGTGTTAAAAGAGGGTTGGGAAATAAAATAATCGAAAAAGAATTTCCCCTCCCACCATCCCTGTCCCCCCTTGACCCTGTCCCTCCCCCCTCCCTAACTTCAGACTCCCTGGGGGGTATCTATTAATGTCCACTGATATTTGAAAGTGTCTCACATTATCAAATTGTCCGCTATTCAAACGTCCAGTATTTGTTTTTATCAACCTGACTTACTTTGCTATACTCAATTCTCTCAAATTCCCTCCAGTTTTGTTGAAAATGGCTACACTCCCTGCTTCCTTGTGCTTTGTAATACCTCACGGTAGACAGACCACATCTCCCCTCGCGCAGCCATCCGCTTGTGGCCATTGGGGCTGCTTCCCCGCCCCGACAAGGGTAAACAACGCTGCCGTGGACACTGGGGAGCACACAGGCTTTGAGTGGATGGTTCGTGGTCTTTGGAGGGGTGCCTGAGAGTGGGTTGCTGGGCCCTGCAGTATTTCCAGTTTTCGTTGTTAAGTTCAATCCAGGTCACTTTCCACGATGGTCTCACCAGTTCACATTCCCACCCACAGCGCAGTGGGGTCCTCTCTGTCGGCTTCATCTCCCACACTTGTCCTGGGGGTCTTTCTCATCCCCGGCTGGACGGGCACTGACCGCATCCAGAGAGACCGGTCGAAGCGCACGCGCCATCTGTTACCACCGTACTCACAATGTGGGTGCCCCTGCAGGGGAAACTGAGGCTCAGCAGGGGGGAGCCTGCCTGTCGCTAACCACTCCCCTTCTCGCCACTGGCCCGAGATACTCAACTGGGTGGGGCGCTCAGCAGGGAGTGCAGCCAGGCCCCCCCAGTGCTGGGGAGGGGTTTTCCCCAGGGCGGGAGCTTCCTGCTCCCAGGACCAGACAAAACCCTCAGCGGCCCCATGGGACCGGGAGATTCCAACACCCCTTCCGCTGCCTCCACCCAGAGGAATGCGCTGGGCCCCTGCCCGCCCTTTCCTTCCCTTCCCCACCCAGAGCTCTGTGAAGGGCTCCAGGTCTGGGCTCGGTCCAAGCCCCGCGGCGGAGCTGCATGTGAGCGCTGTCTGAAAGGCTGCCAGGCCTGGCTGCAAGAGGGGGCCCCTCCCAGAGCGCCGGGACCCCCGCCCACCCGAGTTTCTGGGGAACCACATCTGGGGTATGGATGCAATCCACGTAACTGAAACCCCAGCAGCGCCCCCCGCCTGGCATAAAAAGCGCCCCCACCCGACCTCACACACAAAAGGGCCCTGAGCCTTGGGCAAGGCCAGCCCAGAAACCGGCTGCGGACGACCCAGCTGCACACGTCGCCATGTTGGGGGAACATCACTCCAACTCTGAAAACAACTCAGCGTGGTAGGTGTCATGGCTCCCCTCTCAGAGGGAAAGAAACTGAGGCTTCAGGATGACTGACTCCGGCCATCAGCGGGCTTGGGGGGAGCAGGATGGAAACGGAAAGGGCCTATGACTGCGCAGGACGCGCGGCTCTGGGGGTGCCTGTGCCTTCAAAACTCCAAACCTGGGGCCTCCCTGGTGGCGCAGCGGTTAAGCGCTGCGCTGTGGAGCTGTCGGCAGCAGCGATGCGAGTTCGACGCCTGGCCGGGGAGAATCCCACATGGTGCAGCAGACCTCTCCTGCCTCGCCCGCTGCTCCCCTCAGCAGTGTGTTTCTGATCTGCCTGTTCTGCTCCCCGCTCTGTCTCTGGTGAACCCTCTCGCCGCCCCACGCCTCTGGCCTGTACCCCAGCTTGTATGTATAAATAAATAAATCTTTGAAAAAAAAAAAAAACCCAAACCTGGCCCAAGACAAAGGTGTGTGGGTAGAAGTGCCCTCGTGGTGCCGCCTGGGAGGGGAGGGCACACCTTTCTGCCCACACAGTAAGAGTGAGAGGGGAGGGCCAGAGGGGGAGAGAAAACTTGACTTGCTCTTTGTGTCCTTTTCTGTATTTCTCTGTTTTCCATTCTGAGGATGGACCGCTTTTGCGATAAAACTACATTTCATTTAAATTATCATGTGACATGAACTACATGTCCACTGGACCAGCCACAAAAGCCTGAGGATCTCCTGAAGGAAGCCACGGGCCACCTTCCACTCAAGGGCTCGTGATTCAGCCCGCAGCCCCAGCTGCAGTCTCTGGGGATCTCCTTCACCTCCCCTTCCTCAATTTCCCCCTCTGTAAATCGGGGCCGAAGGCGCCCACAGGGTAAAGTCTGCGCACCCCTTTGCCGCTCGTGGGCCCCGCGCCAGCACATGTGTGACGGAGCCCTCAGACCCGCGCCCTGCGCACACCCGTTAACACCCCCTCCTCGCGCTCCTGACGGTGCGAGACGCCGCGGGCATCCGGCACAAATCTCAAAGGCCGCGTTGACAAGCCCAGTGTTGTCTGCACGTGCAGGCGGCCGACCCCATCTGTAAGTTTTCGACCCCAAACTTCCGGAGGTGTTTACCTGCTTTCCCTTTCTGCCTTATCCCTGCGTGGGCTCTTGGGGGAGCCTTGCTCTGGTGTCCCAGTCAGTGGGTGTCCCCCTGGGGGTCGGGCACACAGGGGTGACAGCAGCCCGCTGAGGGACTATTCCTGCTGAGGGACGAGCGGGCACCAGACGGCAGAAGCCACAGCTGGCCGCCTCTGTCGTGTCTGCGCAGCGAATCCACCCTGACGAAGGGCAGTGGGGTGGAGACGCCCCCAGTTCCCTGGCTGTCCCCCTACCCCTCTGGCACCCTGTGCAGCCCAGAGAGCGTGGCATCGGGGACCCAGCCCACACCCTGCAGGGGCGAGGCAGTGTTGCCCAGCAGCCCCTCAGCTCCTACGCCCTCTGGAGCCACGTCAGGGCCTCCAGTTGCAGAGAAGCCCCTGGGCAAGAAGCCCTTTAGGAAACAACCGGCAGATGAGCTGAGCACAGCCCAGCAGTGGGGCAGGAGGAGGCCCTCAGGAGCGGGTGTGACTGGTCACCTCGCCTGCTGACTCACTTCCCAGGGCTCAGCTCCTGAGCCTGTCATGGGGGAGCCGGCACCTAAGCAGCAGCGGGTGCGCGGGCAAGAAAGAGGAAGCGCACTTCCTGGAAGAGGAACTCCAGGGCTCCTCCCGAGAAGCCGCCAACCTTTGGGGCTGCCATCTCGGCAGGCCCTTGCTGTTGGGGCAGGAGCCTCAGGACCAGTCCCCGCTGGCTCGGTGCCTTTAGGGTGGCGCACAGGCACCCACTGTTCTCGGCTCTTCTCTTGCTGTGCTTTGCAGGTATTGCCTTTATCACAAGCAGAAGCACTGAGGCCACCCTGCATCCAGGGAGCCGGCGGACCCCTCCCCGCTTTGTGTCTGTCGCACAGAAGTACGGCATCCACGTTCTTTCAGACAAAATGTCATTGTGCACTGAATAGATCACAGTCTGATGTCACCAGAACTGTTATGCACACTGAGAAACCAGAAACTTCGTGTGGCTCACTGCTGCAACATTTGCTTACTGCAGGCTGGAACCAAACCCCACCGAACCCTACTCTGCAATGTGCCATGTATGCTAGAGTGGGGGTGTGAGCGGAGGCTGCATCATCACGGCTTCTGGCACGGGGCCCTGGGAGGCAGCCTGGGCAACTCGGACAAGAGGAGGGACTACCCTGGGGGCACAGGGGTTAAGTCTCAGCCTCTGAAGCTATCAGCAGCCACAGCAGCACGAGTTTGATCCCAGGCCAGGGAGCTTCCCACAGGGCGCAGCAGACCTCTCCTGTCTCCCCGCTGCTCCCCTCAGCAGTGTACTTCAGTGGATCCACCTGCTCTACTCCCCACTCTGTCTCTGGTGAACCCTCTCACCGCCCCACACTGCTGGCCTACACCCCAGTTCTTGTGTGCATAAATAAATAAAATAAATCTTAAAAAAAAAAAAAAAGAAGAGGGACTTCCCCAGGCGTCAAGGCTGTTGTTCTGGCTAGAATGGGCAGTCGGGGGCGCTGTGGGCACCTATCCTGCAGGGAGCTGCCCCGGACCCCAGAGACTCAGGGTCCCCTGTTGTCTGGTTAGCATCAGGACGCTTCTCCACCAGCCATGCCATCCAGGCCCACAGCGGTGGCCCCAGCTGGCCACTGTCCCTCTGGGTTGCTGCCAGTGTGCAGTGGGTCGGGGGGAGCCAGCTGGCAGCTCGCCAGCCACAGGCAGCCGGCCAGGAGACAGGCCGGGCAGCCGCGGGGACGCCTGGAAGGCCTCCCTCCCGGCCGGCAGGTAGTCCGTGCTGTGCCCAGTGCCACAGTGGCCTCCCAAGGCTTCTTCTGGGGACAGCGGTCCTGGGCATCCATCCAGGGGCGGAGGCTCGGTGGGAGTCAGCCCGGAGGCGGGGTGCCAAGCCCTTCACCACGTACACCCATGATTCGGACAAGTCTGTCTGTGCTCAGGCCCGATTCTCCCCCACAGTCGAGGCTGGACCAGGTCAGCAGTTCTCACAGACAGTGCCCGGACTGGAGGTGCTGACATCTGGGAACTCGTCCACAATGCAGATTTCCAGGTCCCGTGCAGACACCCTCTGAATCATCAGTTGCCACAGGGGGTGTTCTACCATGCCCTCCAGAAAGTTCTGATGCTGCCCAGCGGACCCAGCGCTCTCATAAGCAGGCCCTTGCCCATTTTAATTTGACTCGCCAGGCCGAGCTCTGCCCGAGAGGTCGGGCCTGGGGCCCCCGGGGCGCAGTATGTCCCTGAGGGGCGACATAACTGTCTTCGCTTTACAGACATGTCACCATCTGTCTACAAGGCAGGACTGGTCAGGGGCAGGGGTGGGCAGCGCCCACGGGATGTGCGTGTGACGAATGGTCTCATGGAGAAGCCAGTCCCAGGGGCGAGGGGCCAGCACGCGTGAAGGCTTGGGAGGGGCTAGATGGGCAGGGAGGTGTTCAGCCTGGGGAGCCCTGGGCCAGCCTGGGGCACAACCCGCAGGCCCAGGAACGGCCTCAGAGCCTGAGGTCACGCCGGCAGGGCTGGGATTTGGTCTGACCCTGGAGCCCTTCGCTGAGTCCTCCTGCTGTTTGCGCCGGAGGGGCTTCGCAGGGTCTCCAGCCTTGGGAGTAAAGGGGGAGGCAGGGAGGGGCGCCCCACGAAGAAGGCAGGTCACGTCAAAGCACAGAGTGATTTGGCATGCCCTGGGGCGCAGGGCTCTGTGCTGGGACATGGGGGCAGGGTGGGGAGGGAAAGGGATTCGGGGGGTGGACCAGTGCAGGAAGCGCTGACGGGCTGGGTTAGATCCTGTTCCGGCCTGAGGCCTGAGGTTTAGTCCCTCAGCTGTCTGGATTCCAACGAGGGCTGGAATACAGGTGTGGAGCCAGCCTTGCTTACCAAAGAGCAAGCTGGCGGGGGGACAAGGGGTGGATGGCAGTCGGTGAGGCTGAAGTAGGGAGACCTCAAGGATTCCGGAGAGGACGGGGGCCTGGAGGAGGGCGGGGGTGGGTGACAGATATAAACCGTCCGAGAAATATTTAGGAAGAAGAAAAGCATGCAGTGAGTGGCGAGAAAACAGGTGCAGGGACGGGACAGGTCAGAGGTCACTCAGATTTCTGGGTGAAGGGATAGGGTAGCTGGTGGTACCATCCCAGGGGCAAGCAGTCCAGATTTGGGTAGAATATGGGTTCAGTTTCAAGGATGCCAAACAAGCAGCATCCTCAGGATGTCCCAGTGGTGGGGCAACAGGTGCTGGAGCCCCTCCCCTCCTTCACCCGTTACCCCTCCAGGGAGCCCGTGCTGGGGGCTCATATACCTAGACAAGCACCCCAACCCTGGCAGGGCTCCTGGTGAGGAGACAACTAGCCAATCGCTAGAGAAACAGAAGGGGGCAGGCCCGAGATGCTGTGCAGGAGGCCCTTGTGCAGATGAGGCGAAACTGGCCGCTGGGCGCGGCCGAGTCCCACAGAGCCTGTGCAGGCCACTGGCAAGAGCGTGGTCAGTTTCCTTACCTGCTGGCACGCAGGGCCTGCTGCTGGCAGCTGGCACACGGACCCTGCGCTCCTCCGGCTCGAGGGCAGCCCGGGCGAACGAGGGTCCTTCACCCACTTGCCCCTGCTCGGGCCAGTCTGCACTCCCGCCCCTCACCGAGCCTTCTCCCTTGAGCCAGCGCATCTCGGAGCTCGGAGCTGGGTGCGGGAAGGGCTTCCCTGTGGGCTGCGGGCTGCGGGGATACAAATAAACGCGGCCTGGGCCCTGCTGTCAAGACCTCGGAGCTGCGGAAGTGGACGCACCACACCCATTGCCACAGGCCACCGAGTTTGGGGGAAGGTGGCGCAGCCCACGGGGCCAAATACCGCTCTGCAGGACTTCCCGCAGGAGGGGACGCTGCTGCGGGTGTGGGGGAGAACTGGCGGATCCACCAGGCACCCTGCTGGGCATTGTCCGGCTCCCTCCACCCCACGGACGCGAGTGGCAAAGGGCGGCCAGGGGACCCGGGACGGCGCGCCCTCGGAGGCCGATGCAGGGAGCTGCCGGCCCGCCCTGAAGCGCAGGTGCAGGAATGTCGCCTGCGGGCAGGGCACACACCTAACGGCGCGGCGGCCCGAGAAAAACTAAAAGCAAGCGGGGGAACCGCAGGCTGAGCCCCCAGGCGCGCTGCCCCGCGGGGCCGAGCCCCTCGCCCGCCCCGCCCGCGCTGAGGGCGGCCTCTTTAAGCGCGGCGCCCCCGCCCCGCCGCCCCGCCCAGGGACTTCCCCGGCGGCCGCGGCGCCGCCCCCCGCCGCGACCTTTCCCCTACTTTCCAGGCTCTCAGGCCCCGCCCCTGCCGGTCCCAAACACGTGCCGCATCCCGCCCTGCGGATCACGCCGCGGCCAGGCTCCGATCACGCGGCTGCCCGCGGCGCCCATTGGCCAGGCGCGCACGAGACGGGCACGGATTGGCCGGCGGGGGCCCGGCCCCGCCCCGGCAGGGCGCGGCGTATTTTGGTTTGCCTCCGCGCCCCGCCCCCGCGGCCGCTCCCTCCGCGGCCGCCCCGCCCCTCTCGCACCGCGAGGGCCGCGCCGGGCAGAGCCGCGCGGGCGGGCGGAGGCGCGCGCCGGCCGCTGGAGCTCCGGTTCGCCGCCGCCCGCCTCGCACGTGCAGCCGCGGCCGTGTGCCGAGCTCCCGACCTGCGGCCGCTTTGTTGCGTCCGGGCCGCCGGCACTATGCACACGCCGGGCTCGGCGCGCCCGGGCGACGCGCGCGCAGTGAGTAGCCACCACCTCTGCGAGGGGCGAGGCGGGGCGCGCGGCCGGTGCGGGGCCGGGGCGTCAGGGGCGGCGGGCGCGCAGCGCGGCCGCCGCGCTCGGGTCCGGGCGGGGTCCGGGGAGGGGCGGCGGCGGCGCGGGGCGGGCAGGGGGCGTGTGCCCCGCCCCGCTGTGCGCGCGGCTTTGTCCCGCGCTCCCGGCGCCCCGCCCCGCCGGCGCGGGGCTATTCGCAGCCATGACGTCACTGGGTTCTGCGCCGAGGCGGCGGGGGCGGGGCGGGGGCGCGGCACAGCTGGCGGGAAGATGCGTCGGGGCGGGGCGAAGATGAGCGGGAAAGCGGCTGCCGGGCGGGGCAGGCCGGGGGCCGGGGCCTGGCCGGCGGGGGCGGGGCGGGCCGGGGGGCGGGGCGGGCGCGCCTGGCGGGAAGGGGCACGCGGTGGGGCGGGGCCTCCCCGTCGGAGCCGGCGTCCGCGGCCCGGCCCGGCCTGTTCATCGAGGCCCCACGGGGAGGCCGGGGCCTGCGGCGGCCCGAGGCTGAGCCACCTGCGTCCGTCGCTCCTGTTGCGCCGGGCGTGCCGCGCCCCCGGTTCCCCGCTCTGTTACGCGCCCCCGAGCCCGGGCGGGAGTTGGGCCCGGCGTGGGTGGGGCCGCCTCGCTTCGTGGGCCCGGGGCGCGCAGGGCGGGCGGGACTGAGCTCGGCCGGCCCAGCGTGGAAACGCCTCTCGGACGTGGCAGCTCCCAGTAGAAGACGGGGCGCGTCCCCCTCGGGCCTGGGGAGGAGCGCAGGGTTGTGGCGGAGCTCGGGTCCGCCGCGCCCCCGGGTTGAGGCCCGAGCTGCCGCGGCGTGGCCCTCGGCGGGGGCTCCCGGGCATGGCGGCGCCTTGACTTGGGGCTCCCCCCCGGGGGGATCCGGGCCCTGCGCCGCGGCTCCCGCCCTGGGCTGGAGTCTGTGTCAGCCGCGGAGGAAGGGGCTGGCAGAGTCGGGCATCGCGGGGACGCTGCCCGCCCGGCCGCCCCGACCGTCGGCCCCCAGCCGTGGCGCTGAGCGCCTGTCCTGTGCCGCAGGTGGACGCCACGCACCCCTGCGCGGCGGGCCCGGAGCGGCAGCGGCAGCGGCTCGGCGAGCGGGCGGCGGGCGCGCCGGAGCAGACGGACATGGAGGCGGCCGAGGCGCTGGTGTGCATGAGCTCCGGGGGCCGGCGCGCGCGCGCGGGGGAGCTGCTGCGGGCCCGGCCGCTCACGCCCGTGTCTGACGCCGGGGACGGCGCCGCCTTCGCAGAGGCTGCGGCCGCGGAGCTGCCCAGGGACTTCCACTCTCTGGCGACGCTGGTGAGGGCCGGGGCGCTGCGGGGCTGGGCGGGGGCTGGCCACCAGGTTCCCCTCCCCTGTGCGGGCCCCGCGGGCGCCGTTCTCCAGAGATGCTCCTTCCAGAGGCCGAGCCCAGCTTGCAGCCCTCGCCAGTGGAAGCGGCGTGCAGGATGCCCTCGGCGAGCGGCACGCCAGGCCCGGCGGACGCTGCACTGGGGAGCTGGCCGCGGCAGGGGCTCAGGCAGTAGCGCCCCGTACGACCTCCCGGACGCTGCTGGCTCTAGCTTCTCCCGCGGGGGCTGGGAGTAAGTGGGGTCGCGGGGCACAGTGCAGAGAGGCCTGGCGCACCCCTATCCACTGATGAGAGCCCGGCCTCGGGGCGTGGTCCTTACGGGGCTCGCCTTGCACGGGAAGTTTCCCCCTGAGAACCGGAGGCGTCTCGGAGACCCTGAAGCACCCTGCTCGGCCCGAGTCTGAGTCCGCTCTCGCTCCCGGAGCCACGCGCCTGGGGCTGGCAGGGCCTGGGTGAGAGCGGGTTTGGGGGAGCCGCAGTATGGAGAAGCCAGGAAGGAAAGTGCCTGGCGCAGCCTCGGTGTCTGCTGGGTGCTCGGGTGAGCGGCCGGCCCAGACCTCCGGAAGCCCTTCCGAGGCGGGCGCCGCCGAGCGGGGCAGATCCCGTGTGCAGTCCGCGGCGGCCGCTCACACGCTCTTGTTTTCTCCGAAGTGCATGACGCCGCCTCAGAGCCCGGATCTCGCGGAGCCAGCGCCGGGCGCGCTCGTCTCTTCCCACGTGACTGAGTCCAAGGCGCCTGGGGTCCCGGCCACCCTCCCCGCCTCTGCCGGGACCACCCGGGGGCCGGGCCCTGGCGCAGAGAGGGCCCTGCCTGCTGTGAAGCCCGAGTTTTTGGCGGCAGCGCCCGGCGCCTCCTGCAGGGCCATGGTGGCGAGCGACATCCGCCACACCGCGGGGAGCCCCACTCCCGCCCACACCCCCGCTGCGGAGGCGCAGGAGGACCAGCTGCCGGGCACCGGAGAGGGGGCAGCGCGGGCCGGGCGGGACAGCGCGCTCACCGCCGACTTGGTGGCCCGCCGGCCTTGCCTGCACCCGCCTGGCAGCCCGGCCCCCGCCGACAAGGGCCAGCGGGCAGGGGCACCCCCTGCGGTACAGACTGGCGGGCCAAAGAGTTATGAAAGTGACTTGGCGAGAAAAGCGGCTCTGGTGCCCATCCCTGCCCCAAGCCCCCCCGTCCTTTGCCAAATGATCCCTGTGACTGGACAGAGTGGCATGCTGCCAGCTTTTGTGAGGCCCCCGCCCCAGGTGTCCGCGGGGACAGTCAAGCCCATCCTGCCCCAGGCCGTGCCGGGGCCCCAGCCCCTGTTTGTGGGACCCTCTGTGCCTCAGGGAACTGTGATGCTGCTGCTGCCCCAGGGCGCCCTCCCCCAGCCCGCTGCCTGCCCACCGAGCACGCTGACGGCTGGGAGCCCCAAGTTACTGCCCCTCGCCCCCGCCCCCGTCTTCATCGCTTCGGGCCAACACTGTGCCCCTCAGGTAGACTTTTCCCGAAGGAGGAACTACGTCTGCAACTTCCCAGGCTGCCGGAAAACATACTTCAAGAGCTCCCACCTCAAGGCCCATCTCCGCACCCACACCGGTGAGCCCGGGCAGCTGAACCTGGGCAGCATCAGGCCCCAGGGCGGGTGCAGCTCCTGGCACTGGGTGGGCGGGCGGGAAGCACAAGGCCCCCCGGGAAGGTGCTCATGTGGCCATTTTTCTTTGGATTTGAAAACCTTCATAGTCGTGGGGCCTGGGCTTGCTCTAGAACATGCGGGGAGCAGGTGCGCGACCCTGCAGGGGGCCTGGGCTGGCGCCTGCTGGGCCCCAAAACTCGTGACGGACTCGTGTTAAGCTGCTAACGGCAAGGTAGCTGGGAGAGTCGGACCCATTTGTAGCTGAAGGCGGCGTGGTCAGAAACGAGACAGAGCCGGTGGGTCTGAGCTGTCTGGCGGGTCCCGGCGTGGGGTGTTTAGATTCCAGCTTCCTGAGCAGAAACATTTTTTTCCTGCAAGGATCTTCTCCCCACCAGAGCTGTAACAGTAGGAGGTATTTAAAAACCTTTGAGGGCCTCCCTGGTGGCGCAATGGGTTGAACACAGCACTATGAAGCTGTCCAGCGCCACTGCAGCACGAGTTCGATCCCCAGCCAGGGAGCTTCCCACAGGGCGCAGCAGACCCCTCCTGTCTCCCTGCTGCTCCCCACTCTGTCTCTAGTGAGTCCTCTCACCCCCTGCACCTCAGGCCTACACCCCAGCTCTTGTATGCATAAATAAATAAGTCTTTTAAAAAAAAAAAACAACCTTTGAAAATACTGCTTTGGCATCTTTGGGTCGGGACATGCTCAATGTTAGGTGCGGTGGGAAGAAACGCACCAGGGAGGAATTCTTGACTTCCAGGCACCTTGGTGCCAGAATAACAGGATATCACTTCTTAGAATTTAAGGAGTGAGATATTTGAAGGACGTGAATTAATCTCTTATAAGGAGCTGAATATTTGCATTTGCTTTGAAATGTGCTTTCTCACTTCTTAGGAGAGAAACCCTTCAGCTGTAGCTGGGACGGCTGTGAGAAAAAATTTGCCCGTTCAGATGAACTCTCGCGCCACCGCAGAACCCACACGGGAGAGAAGAAGTTCGTGTGCCCAGTGTGTGGCCGGCGCTTCATGCGCAGTGACCACCTGACCAAGCATGCCCGGCGCCACATGACGACCAAGAAGGCCCCTGGCTGGCAGGCTGAGGTGGGCAGACTGAACAGAATTGCGTCGGCAGAGAAGCCGGGGGGTGCCCTGGCCAGAGCACCCGCTGCCTCCTGAAGGTTTGCCAGGGAGTTGCTTGGGAATTTTTTAAAACCTTCAGGAGGAGACTGGGCAGTCTCCTCTCCAAAAACAAGGAGATCGTTTGAGGGGCCAGGGGAAAGCAGGAGGCTGGTTCTGATGGAAGTGTGCTCACTTTTCTTTTTTGGTTAGGACCCTGTTCTGTGTCTTCTGTAGCTTCAGGAGTTTTGAGGCAGTGAAAGGAAATCTGATCACCTAAATCACCAGCATTCACACAGACGTTTCGGCAGTAAAGTTTACAAAATCTGGGATTTTACAACCTTTCTATTCATGTTTTGTAGAAGTGAGACAGGGTACTGATTTTTATACTGTTTTTTATAAAAATACATTGTTGGTGCTTAAATCACCAGTTTCTAGGTAGATTTTACAATCTTCTTTTCGATGTTTAATAATGTTTTTATAATAATCTTGCTTTTAGCCAGCTTGATAAAATCATTCGGCCAAAAAAGTAAAATCACAAGTTTGTGATCAGACCTTTCAGAGATTAGAAATTTTTAGACTCAGAACTGGTTGAATAGGGGGCCTCTTGAAGAAACGGGGTGGGGGGGCTTTGCAGTCGGTGGCTTCTTGACATTTTCAAGGGAGGTTCCAGGTGCCTGTCCTCCGGGGCTGCGCCCCAGAGGCAGCGTGGAGTAATCACAGGTCCCTGTTCTCCTGGGGCTGTTCTGCTGAGAGCAAACCTTTCACGGTTTCCTGATCGTACCTCAAGGAGCAAAAAAGCGTGTGAGCACTTAAGCCTAGCTCGGTCAGCTGTCGACTGCTTTGCTGTAGCCTTATCTGTAGCATCTTATGGGTAGAGTGACTTCTAGAGAAGAGGACTTTGGCTGGAGGCGCTCTCCCTGGCGCCCCGCTTGTCTGGGGTGAGGGGCACGCGGACGTCCCTCGCGCGCTGTTTGCCCCACGGCCACGGGCCTCCCCTGCCCTTGCCTTTGCTTCATTAGAAGGAGACAGAACGGAAAATGGCCTGGAACGGGGTGTGTTGCTGTCTGCCTGGAGAGAGGCCCTGGGCCCCTCGGGAGCCACGAGGTGCCCATCCTGCCGGGGGGAGCCGGCCCCGTGCCGCTGGTGCTCGGGGTCTGGCTCTGCCTCTTGGTGTTGGCGTTTGCCTTTATTGAGATGGCCGTCTGGTGAGCGGCGACTGAGTGCAGGGAGGTCTTCGCTGAGGTCTTTGAGTCTCATGCGCCCTCACCTGGTCACTCGCATGTGGCCTGGTGCCATTCAGGACCCCTTCGGAGTCAGCGGGTGGCAATGTTGCCTTTGGGTGCTGGCGGCTCTTAGGAGGTCCCGCCCTGCCATCTGGCTGTAGCACAGATGTTCGGTGTGTGTAGCGCCCGCTCCCCACGCCCACCCTCTCTGCCAGGGTCATCTGAGCAGTTTGACTGTGTGTGCCAAAAATGGCAACGGATTAGGACTTTCTTAATTATGCAAAATCGTGGGGTCCTCACGTTCCCCTGACTGGCGCCGGCCTCGAGGCCTCGGTGTGTCTGGCGCGGGCTGCGGCGGCTTCGGCCCCAGCAGCGCCGTCTGGGGAACAGGCGTGTGCAGAACGGCCCCGCCTCACGCTGCGCCCTGACTAGATGTAGGAAAAGCTGTCGCAGCTCTTTCTGCCTGTTTGTCGAGTGAGAGATTGTAGGTCGGAAAACACTTTCTGTCCAAAAAGTACTCTGCTGAGGGCCGGAGCCCTGGGGCTCGCCTTTCCCCCGCGGGGCGCCGCGGCAGCGGGGTGTCGGCAAAGCGCGGCGCCCCCAGTGCACTTTATCGCTAGCAGTTCTGCTTGATCTTTTTTGACTTTGAGCCATTGCAGTAGTTTTCAATAATAAAATTGTAAATGTTCCGGAATTATGTTTTATGTCACAGACTTTGACTTATTTAAATGGATCCGTGTGATGTAACACGTCTTGTTGAATCGTATAAAACTTCCGATTTGCAAACTAGACCTGTGTGCTGAGTCCTGTGACTGCACCGCGGTGCGTGGGCCGCGGGGGTCCGGGGCCTCGCGGGGGTCCAGGCCTTGCCGCTCCGCCCTTCTGGCGCCTGCCCAGGGCTCGGTGGCTTTCCCAGAGCACCTTCTGTCCTTGGCAGCTGAGGCTGCCTCTGGGGCCCACCCCGGCTGGGGGCCCGGCTCTGGCGGAACAGGACCGGTCTGGGCCACCCCCGGGCCCACCCCCTCCTAGTGCCGGGACAGAGAAGTGGAGGCGGCGGCGCCTCCAGCCCGGTCTGGGAGCCAGGCCTCCTCCCCTGTTCTCGGGGCATGTTCTCGAATCCACACCGGCTGTGGCTTTGTCCCCAGGGCGCACCCTCGGGAGCCAGAGGCTTCCGTGGGGTCCGTCCTTAGTCGGCCCGTTTGCCGTCAGTCCCGCGCGCCCGTGCCCTGCTCTCCTGCCTCTCGCGCCCTGGGTGGCCGTGGCGCGGCAGCTCTCGGCCTGCGCTCTGCCCGGCCTGGGACTGAGACGCCTGCGTCTCCCTGCAGGCCGCGAGCTGTCTCCTCCGCGCCTCTCTCTCTCCCGAGGTGCGATTCCAGCTCGCGGGGGTCTTGCAGCCGGCCTGGCCAGCGTGTCCCACAGCCGCGCCCTCTGTCCGCGCCTCTCACAGCCCGGCCCAGCGCCTGAGAAAGGACCAGCAAGTCCCTCCTGGCTGTCCGGGCGCAAGACTTCAGGTCCCTGGGCGCCTGTGTCCACGCCCGCCGCCACGACGCGGGCGCCTCTGCCCGCCAGCCCCTCCGGGGCCGCTGCGGAACAGCGTGGCCTGCGGTGTGTGGCCCTGGCTGCCGGGGGGGGGGGGGGGGGGGAGCACAGTCCTGCTGACCCGCCTCCCGCCTGACCGAGGATGGTGAGGCTTGTCTGGCTCCCCTGCGCCCCCAGGCCAGCCCCCGAGGCTCGGGGCGGGGCGCGCCTCTGGTGTTCGCTGAATGGCAGCTGCTCTGGCCACCTGCACAGGCCCGGAGCTCAGTCGGGAGACCGTGGCAGGAGAGGGGAAGGACGGGAAGACGTGCACGGGCTGCTGCACGAGGTGAGCCCAGGACCAGCTCGGCGGCCCGACTCCCCGCGTCCGGCCAGGCGCGTGCCCCGGAGTGGGCAGCGAGAGCCCCGCCGTGCAGCAGAGGCCCCAGTCAGCCGCGTGTGCGAACATCTGCCCCTTCCCGAGCGCTCCCGTCCCTGGTTACGAGGACAAGGGAGAGGCCAGGGGTCCGCCTGCCTCAGCTGCTGGCGCGCCTGGTCCAGGAGAAACTTCATTGCTTGCACCGAAGGGAGCCAGGTTCCCTGAAAGGAGCTTCTGGGGGCACAGAAACAGCCGGCTGGGTTAGCAGGTCTGTTGGCAGAGGCCTCTGAGAGGGCCCCGGTCTGCTGAGGCGGCAGGGGCTCCCCAGGCCACCCGGGGTTCATCCCGGAGAGGGGACGCGGTGCTGAGGGTCACAGGACAGAACGCTGAGGGGGCGGATGCCCGCCAGGGAGAGATGGCCACGCGCGTGCGTGTGGGGGGCGGTGAGAAGAGAGCAGACCCCCGGGGGGGGTGTTTAGTGGGGAACACCCCTTTCTATCAAAATGCTGAGGAGTGTGGCACACCCCTCCCTGTCCCAGGCCCCCAAACGCCCTGGGCTCAGGTGAGACCTCAGTGGCGCCTCTCACCTCTCCTTTGGCAGCCTGTCCCTTCTTGGGGTGAATCCAGGTTTATGATCGTGCTCTTCCCTGGAAACCGCACCCCCTGGGGGGTGGCTGCCCTCATCACACAGGCCGGGCCCAGGCAGCAGCGCTCAGGTGCCACCTGTGCACCCGGAAACGCCAGGGGCCCAGCACAGCCCGGGGCGCAGCCAGGGCCAGGGCGAGACTTGGGCGCCTGGTGCTCTGAGGAGGGGCCGGAGCTGGGGGAGGCGGGGCCCCTGGGCCAGAGGGGAGAGGCTGGGACCACCGGCCAGAAGGGCCGTGCCCAACCCGCCCCTTGCCAAGTTTCCCGAGCGCTGGGGACAGTGTGTTCCAGCTTCCTGACTGCACCTCAGAGGAAGGCCCCACAGAGACCAGGACACATCAGGCGTGTGGACCTGCTGACCGCAACACCTGTTGTGGCGACTCTCCCGCTGAGGGGGTTTTCTTTCTGCCTTGATTCCGCCGTCTGTGAGCCGGTTCTCAGCCGCAGCACAGGGTGACAGCTGGAGGGGGCAAGCCCGACACAGCGCCCTGCACACAGTGGGCGCTCGGCCTGCCGCCATCTCACGGGGGAGGGGCCCCTCCAGGGCTGGTACCACAGACAAAAACAAAGGGGGGAGGAGGAAGCAGGCGAGGAGGAAGGAACAGGCCTGAAAACGCTGCCTCAACGGCTTTTCTTTAAAACTTGACATTAACACCTACCCAACAAAGGGATGGTTTTTCCCTTTTAACACTTTTATCTCGTTGGGGTTTTATTAGGGAATTCTCTGGAAAACCCGCCAAGCAAGTTCCATTCTAATAAAATAAGGACGTGCTGCTGTCAGTAAGCTGCGATTACTGCGAGGCCGAGCAGACAGGCCCCCCGGCAGTAAGGAAACGCACCTCCCGGGTGAGCAGGTGCACTGTTCCGCTAGGAAGGGCGAGCTCCTCGCAAAAGGAGCAGTTCGGGCCTGGATGGGAAACGGCGCTGCCTCGGGGGTCTGCGTCAGCCCCGGGGAGTCTCAGAGGCCCCCAGCTGCGGAGCAGCTGCTCCAAGGCACTGTGGTGGAGCAGTTTAGGAAGCACTGGCTCGCCGGGCGGCAGGCCTGTGGGCCTATGGACAGTGCCAAGTGGCCATCGTGGGTCTCCAAGGTGTCGTGATTGAGGCAGGTGGGCTGACCGCTGTCCTGGCAAAGGGGCGGGAGGGGGCCCGCGGCGTCCGTGCGAGAACGCGACAAGCCGAGACCGGCTCCGGCAAGAGTGGCGCTCTCGTGCCCCCCGGGAGGGCGACCGCTGCCAGCTGCGCCTGAGGGCCTGCCTCCTGCCTCCTGGCCAGCTGAGCTCCGAGGCAGCCTTACCCACCGGCGCCCCCTGGGCTCGCCCAGCCCAGCCTCACTCGGGCACCTCGCAGGCCCTGGCAAGTGGGCGTTCTCTCCTGTCAGCCGGGGGGCGCTAGGCTCCTCCGCCTCGTGGCCGTGGGCGCGGCCGCCTCCAGGTGGGATGAGAGTGGACAGGTCCCCCTGGGTATCTGTCAGGCTCTGCCCACAGGCCAGGCAGCCCCTTTTGCAGGAGGGGCTTGGGGGTCTCGTCCTCAGGGGGGGGTCAGGCACCAGACTGCTCGAGGAAGCCTGGGATTACGTGGTCCCGATCAGCACCCCGGGGCCTCCAGGCTTACTGGGGGGGGGGCAGGGGAGAGTGGGTGCCGCTCGTGTGAGGGACCCTCCGACGCAAGTCTCGGGCGCCCAGCCCAGCGCCCCACCCCGCACCCCTGCAGGAGACAGGCCTCCGTTCCGGGGCCGGCGGCTCTGCCTCTGAGCAGCCTCACGCAGCAAGCGGGACGGGGCAGACGCCCAGACAGCGCTGCGCCTCGCAGTGTGGCTGGTCCAGCAGCTGCAGTCTGGCCCGGGGGCTGGTCAGAAATGCAGACTCCCAGGCCCTGCCCCAGACCTGCGCAATCAGAATCCGTGTCGGAATCTCAACAGAACCTCACCTCCTAGGGCTTCCTTTGCAGAACTCAAGGTCACGCCCCCCATTTCTGGGGGGTGCCCCTCCTGTGTGTACTCCACGGTAGAACCATCCAGAAGCAGTGAGACTGGTCTGCGTGCCAAGGCAGCTGGTCGGGGCCATATTCAGCTGCTGCCTCCGCAGTCGGGCAGAGCGTGAGCCTCCAGCAGGACGCATTTCCTGCACCGAGATCCGCGGCCGGGCCCTGGGGGACACGAGGGCACCGGGCGTCCAGCACGGGCGCGCGTGGGGCCGCACTGCCTCCCGCCTGCCCGGTCGCCGCGGCCAAGGCTGTCCGCTGGGCATCTGCAGAGATGGGTTTGAACATCTGGGAGCACCTGGGCTGACGGTGACTCAGCTCTGCAGGGAGTGCTGGGCAGGAGGGGGCACGTGCGCCCCCGGCCTGGTGGGGGGCGGGAGGCCCCCCGCTGCTGGGCCGCTGGCCGCGGGGCAGTACTCCCGCTCGATGCTGGCCATCAGCTCCTCTTCTGCGAAGTCGTACGAGATGGCCGGCTGCCTCTCCGGCCCCGGCTGGCCGCTGCCCGGGGCTCTGCAGGCGGAAATGGGCAGGCGTCAGGAAGCCGGGGGAGCTCCCGGTGTCACAGACACCCCCGAAGCCCCTCCCAGGGGTCTGACCCCTCCTGAAACCACAAGGCAATCCCTTTGCCCTGGGGACGCCTTCGCCCTCTCATACGCCCATTTCTCTGGTGCCATCTCCCGGCCCTTGGCAACCCAGAGCTGCGTGGCCTGTCCAGTTGCCCGACTTACCCCCCCCACGCCCCCAGCCTGGCAGGTGCTGAGGACAGGCCAGGGCGGGTTTGTGTTCCTGCTGCCTGGGAGCCACTCTCTGAACTTGCGGGGACTCTCCGGGGTGCTCCCTGTGCCCGGAAGGAAGACTAGGGGCAAAGGGAGCGAGGGCAGGAGGCAGCAGGTGGGCTGCTGGCAGGAGGGGGTGGAAGCAGGAGGCGCCACCCACGGTGCGGCTGGGCGTTGAAGGACCCCCTGCTCATTCAAAAAGAGACAGGTGACTCATCCCATGTCGGATTTAATCCTCCTAAGTTCCGTGGGTGGGTGAAAACCAAAGTCACCGTAAATTATCGTGTAAATCGGGGGAAACGCTGCCAGAACTGAGGGTGTGGGCACCGCGCCGGGCCCACAGCACGGAGTCTGGCCCCGACCGGTCACTGCAGGGGGCACCGCGCCCCAGCCTTGTGACGGGCCCACGGGGCGTCCAGTCCACCCTGGGGGGTGCTAGCAGAGCAGGTGGCGGTTGGCGACCCAGTGGGAGGAGGGTCCGAAGCGGACCGGGCTCCTCCATTAGCTGAGGCTCTTGGGCCTGGCCTTGCGGGGAGCGGGCGCCTGCGAGGTTCCCGCTGTCCACCCTACTGTCGCCCACCCCGCGGTGCCCAGAGCCTGGAGCCCGCCTCGCCCCTCCTCGCTGAGCAGAGGCCGCCTTGGGCGCTCGCGGCTCTCAAGCCCTCCCGGCCCCAGCCCCGGCCGTGCCCACAGCGGCGCACAGGCCCTGGCCGCGTCTCTCGCCGGGTCCTGCCCCCGGCTGCTCCTCTCACAGCCGGGCGCCCGGCGGGGCCTCTGGGCCTGCGCCCTCAGCCCACACTCGGGGTTCAGCGCCTTCTCCGAGCCTGCAGGGGCCCCTGCCCCGCCAGGCTGCGGCTCCCAAGGCCAGACTGTGTGGGACCGCTGCTGGGGGGGGGGGGGGCAGCGCACCCCATCCATGCTGGCTGCGCTCGGGAAGGTGAAGCGGCGCGGAGAGTGGGGGGCACTTCGCACAGCAGGGACCCGGCCCGGGGAGAGGGCAGCTCTGGACAACAGGCTGGGACCCCCCGACCTGCGGCGTGGGGGCTCGCGCCTGGACTTACCCCGACTCGCTGCCGCCCGCCGCGGGGGCTTCCGCGCTCTGTTTTGGGGACACCTTGGAAGGACAAGAGAAAAAGGCCTCAGAAGGTGCAGCGACTGGCTGGCGAGACAAGGGGCGCGAGTCTGCCGAGACGGAAAGGGGGCTGGGCGGTCTCCTGCCACCGGTCAGGGCGGGGCCGCTGGCCTGGGCAGGGCGTGGCGCGGGGGCGCCCTGCCTGCGGCACCCCTCTGCGCCCCCCGCCCCTCCACGAGGCTCCCCTGATCTCTGCAGGGGTCCTCACCGCAGGCTCCTGCCATTCTTCCCCTCCCCGTCCTTTTGCGACCTGCCCCTGTCGCGGTTATCGACGACTTGCCCCTTCCTCTCCGCCTGCGGCGAGGCTCGCGGGGCAGTGGCGCAGGGCGGCGGGCGCGCGCCGGAGAACGTGGCCGGGCGGCGGCGCTCGGCTCGGCCGCGGGCGCGGCGCTCACCACCAGGGGGCGCTTCCCGCCGCCGCCGCGCACGGGCAGACCCTGCCGCCAGGGGGCGCTGGAGAAACGGGAAACGCCCTCGGGCGGGGGGGGGGTCCCCGGGCCGCGCCCCTCCCGCTTGCGAGGCCTGTTTTCAGGAACGCGCGTCTAAGCCTCTGGAGAGAGCGCCGGGGCTTGGGGTTGGAGGAAAACAATAAAATGCAGTTTTACCACCTCATGAAGAAGGTTCACGCACACTTCCGCGTAGTTCTCCCCTCCCTGCAGCCAATGGGCTACTGGGGTCCCTACTCACCCCGAGTCTGCCTGTGTGTGGGGTGATGGGGGTGTGTGTGTGTGGTGTTTTGTGTGAGAGGAGGGTACATTACGTTTGTTGTGTGAGGAGATGATAAATTATGGGGCGGTGTGAGGTGATGTGTGTCTTCCTCCCCTGCCTTCCCTTGTGTGCCTTTGCCCCTTTCTCTCTCCCTCGCAGAACTCTCACTGCCTTTACTAATGTCCACTAAATCAGTATTTGTCTTGGTCATTGGGACTTGCCTGACTACACATTATTTCCTGGACTCCCTCCAGGAACAAATTTCTTCCCAGGTGCATGCAGATAACCTATTCGAATTTTAGCACCGAAGCTTTAAAAGCATGACTGGGCTGGGCTGGACACTCTTCTTCAACTTTCAGCGTGTCCCACGGGCATAGAAGGCTGGACCACAGGAAAACCAAGCACAGCGGAAAACTGTGAACAAGTCACAATCCCTCCGGACGGCAACTTCTGCTGGTTACCATTCTGGGGTCACTCGCAGCCTGCGGGGAGCATGGCAGGCTCAGGGTGACTCTTTCAAGCTGCTGGTGCCTGGCCAAGCTGGCAGCCTTTGGCCTTTTCCCCTCCCCTAGGACGTGGAATGGGGGAGGCCACACCTATTCTGGAGAGGGTGGAGGAAAACCACAGCCTAGTACAACCTTCCACGCAGTGGCTCGCACCTGGCTCGCCTTCCGACATCCCAGTGATGATAAGTGAACTTCAAAACCCTCTGTTGCAGAAACATCAGGAATAGTGAACGGTGGGGGGCCACCTCTTTCTGAAGGTTTTCTTCTCTCTGTTCCCCTGCAACCAGCAACACGCTCGATGTAGGATCTCGTGAAAATGTTGAGTCAAAGGATGCCGCACAGAGGTCCACACTGAGTAAATCACCCAGTCTCATGACTTTGAGTAAAAATTGCGTGACCCTAAGTACACCGCATCTCGATGAGTAAGCTCGGTCCCACAGCATGCAAGGATGTTCAGTGGACAAGGAGGTGTTACTTTTACCAGACACAATAAAAGCTCTTGATAAAGGGGCAGGGTTATTGAATAATAGGGATGACTGAATTTTAAAATCACACAGTTAAAAAGTAAACTTGAAAAATAAAATCACAGTAAAGGAGAAACAGATGAGTCATTACATCACTGAAAGTTAGCTCTGCCTTGTGACTTGAACATCTAGAAAATAGAACATTTTGGAACATTCTGGGTTGTCGAAGTAGGGGTTGGTACACCTGTGCACAAACTCTGCCTCCCCCCATCTTGGCTGGGTGTCTTAGGATAAGTTATTCATCTTTCGGGGATGAATTGACCTTGCTTGTAAAATGGAGACGGCATCACGTACCCGGAAAGGCTGTGAGAAGTGTGGCGGGGGGCAGTGGGGGACACCTGACTCAGTGTGGAGAGCAGAAAACGCTACCCCATCCCTTCTTAGCACTCCGTGAGCCCAGGCCCCAGCTCTCCCACGCAGCCGGTGAACTCGCACGAAGGGACAGACTTCCTGCTGGCATATTTGCTTTGCCACAGAAAGAGTTTATGGCACTGGACTGGAAAAAAGAACGTCATTGATGACTTATTTGGGGAACTGTCTGGACAGTTATTCTTGGGGAATATAAATACACACTGAGACTCCCAGGTCCCCGGGGGGCCCTTCTCATTCACTCTCTTTTCCCATGAGACCCTGGACATGGGATTTGTCACATAGCCCGTTTGTGACTCACATCTAATTTGTCTGTGATGTTGCTTCAGCTCGCCATGCAGAGTGGAAGTCTTCTCCCCGAGGGTTTCATCACAAAGTGTCAGTTAAATACAAGAATTGAACTGAGAGCTGTTTCTGCCAAAATGCAGGGCCAAAAGTGATCTCTATTCAGAATATCCATACAACAGGAGCTAAAAACTTCCCCGGTGAGACAGTTTTTAAGATGACTGGTCGTTGATGGAGTGATGGTCTCAGACGGAATATGGGAAGCTTCCTTCTTACCCAGCCCCCTTTACTGCAGCAGGAGATCAGCCAGGAATCAAGAAATGACCAAAAGGACATCCAAGAGCTAAAAGGATTGCCACCAAGTTGATGACTTATTTGGGGAACTGTCTGGTTGGAGCACAGAGCTCTCCGGGATAGCTGGGGAAGGCGTCTATTGGGTGAGGTCATGGAGAAGTTGGTTGGTTGCATGCAGACTGGCACTGGTAAAAAGTGACTGTGACAAATTATTGGATGGAGCACACATCACAGCTGTCTGAGGCCACTCGGCTTAGGGTGCTGGAGTATGACTTCCCCAGTCCTAACCTCTGCTGTGCCCTAACTGTGTGGCTTTGGTAAAGTTACTTAACCTCTCTGTGCTTTTACCTCTTTCTCATCTGTAAGAGGGGATGGTAATAATGGTAAATGCTGAAAAAGTTAATACATGTCTGAAACCCATTAAAATATTAGCCACGGTTATTCCTGAACATGGTCTAATGCATAAAATTCAGAATGGTAACTCAGATATCCATAATCTGTCTCTAAGAAATTCTGATCAATGTTGGTTAAACTTTTAAAGGGATAATTTCACTTAAGTTTTATATTTTCGGGCCTCCCTGGTGGCGCAGGATTATCACAGCATTATCAAACTATGGCCAGCCACCGTGGCCTGAGTTCGATCCCCACCCAGGGAGCTTCCCACAGGGCGCAGCAGACCTCTCCTGCCTCACCCACTGCTCCCCTCAGCAGTGGATTTCCAGCGATCTGCCTGTTCTGCTCCCCGCTCTTTCTCTGGTGAGCCCTCTCACCGCCCCACACCTCTGGCCTGTACCCCAGCTTGTGTGTAAAAATAAATAAATATTAAAAAAAATAATAAATCTTAAAAAAAAAAAAAAAAGAAAAGAAAGACCTTCCCCAGGAGCGCGGCAGCAGTAAAGCAAAGCCTCAGGGGCTCCAGGGCAGGGGTGCTGGCTTTGGCTTCCCCTCCAGCCCAGGAGCCGACAGTAGCGATCCAGCTCATTCCACTCTGCCGGAGCGAGATGGTGGCCAAACCAGAGTCCTCAATTTTTTGTTTTTCTAGAACAGCAGGTCTGTTATTACAAGGGTTCTGGGAGGCAGAATAAGGACGCCACAGAGAGATTCCAAAGCATCTTTAACAACAGCCAGTAGCAGCGCAGCCGCTTGGCCAGCAAGCCAGGGTCCTGACCTCTGGCCATCTGCGATACCCCTTGGGGTCACCCGTCCTTTGTCCCCCACCCCAACTTAGCAACCTTCTCCAACAGCGGGGGTGGGATGAGAGGACAGAGCAATTAAGAGGAAAAGCAGCCCCCCCATCTCCCAGTTCAGCCCCCGAAGTCTGGGCTTCCGGGGCAACTCACAGTTTGGGGGGGGGGGGAAGACAGGCGAATGCTGCCCAGAGAAAGCTCCCGGACGCATTTCTGCGAGGAATGTCTGTCCCTTAGTCCCTAAGGCCGCTCGCAGCATTGTCACCCCCAGGTGGGGCCACACCAGAACCCCAAAAACCATAGAGCAAGAAAGTCAGAGGGGGTGTTGGGAAGGGGAGGACGCGCGGGGTGGGGACGCAGGTGGCGGTGGGCACTGGCCGAGGCAGTGGGAGGGGCGCGGGGCCCAGCGGGGCGGGGGTCCCGCGGAGAAGCGTCACTCACCGGGCTGGCGGCGCGGGCGGCGGGGCGGGGCCGGGCGGGGCCCCGAGGGAGCGGCTCCCCGGAGCCCCAGGCGGCCGACTCGGCCAGCAGCTGGTCCAGCAGGCGCAGGGTGTCGTCGCGGCTGTCGGGGGGCGCCGCGGGGCCGGGCTCCGGGCCGCCCGCCGCCTCCCGGGCCTCCTCCGGGGCCGCCGCCGGGGCCGCGACCGGCTGCCCCGCGCCGCTCTCCCGGGCGGCCCCTCCGGGCCCCGCGGGGCGGCTGTCAGAGCGGCGCAGCCGCTTCAGGGCCCGGCCGCTCCGGCTGCTGCCGCTGCCCATGGCGCGCCCGCTGCCCGCAGGCGCGAGCGATCGGGCCGGAGCCGCGCCTGACGCGAAGGGGGCGCGGCCGGGGCGGGTCGAGGCCCCCGGAGGGGAGCGGGCCGGAGCGTGCGGTCCCGGCCCGGTGGGGTCGGGGCGCCACACGGGTCGAGAGCGCGGTGGATCCGGCCCCAGGCCTGGGGGTGCAGGTGGAGACGGGGTGGGGGGCAAGGGCACGGAGGCGTGGGGGCAGGGACAGCGCGGGGAGGAGGAGAATGAGAGCCGCCTGGGCACGGGGGCCCGCGGGTGCGGCCCGCGGTGCGGGGTTGTGGGTGAGAAGCGAGGGCGTCCTGGGCACAAGGGCGCGGCTGGGCTGGGGTGCAGCGGGAGGGCGGGGTGCAGCGGGAGGTGGGAGGCGCGGCCCTAAGGGTGGGCAGCAGTGGGCCCGGGAGGGGCAAGGCGGGGTGTTCTGGGCGAGGCCGCCTCTCGCCTCCCTCCTTCCCTTCTCCTCCATTCCCAGGCTCCATCCACGACACCGCCTTTTCGGGGTTCATCCTCCCGGCTCCCCTCCCCTGGTCCGCCTCGTCCCGAGGGCCTGGAAGCACAGAAAGCACTCGGGGCCCCGACTGGCCTCGGGGCGAACGCGGCTGGATTTCCTGGTCATTTCTGACAAGCACCCCCAAGGGACATACCACCGTGTGTGGGTGGCGCCCTCTGGAAGGGCCCGAGGGCTGGCGGGTGCTGTGCCTCCCGCCTCCTGGCTGCAGAGGTTAGATTGGGGGCTGTCGGGGTGAAAGTGCCCTGGAGGCTGCAGTAAAATCCCGTTCTGCACCCCCTTCCCCCCTCCTCCGCCAGCCCTGGCCCAGGGAGGTGCAGACCGCGCAGGTGCCCACCACGGGGCCCCTCGGCTTCCCTGCCCTGCCCTCCCGCCCTGCCAGCCTGGCACACACATGCTGAGCTTCCTGGACAACCCTCATCAAGGAAAGTGATCACATTTGGGAAAGAAAAAAAATTTAAGTGTCTCACCCCCGGAAAAAGCAAAGGAAATACCAATAGGTCCTGGCCAGAATGAATTCTGAATTTTGTGTTTTTGGTTTTGTTTTGTTTTGTTTTGTTTTGTTTGAGAAAGAAAAGCATGTATTACTAATAAGTGAACTAACCCGGAAAGCAGAGCAGGAAACTGCAGAAATTGTCTAATTCAAGCCCAGAGACGCCCCTGTGGACAGGGGGTTTCTCCGCATCCCCCTCCCCTCCCCACTTCCTTCAAGACCCACCTGTCCCGGGCAGAACCCCTCAGACTCTCTGGGCTTGACTTGAATGTCTGGACAGTAACCTGAATCCAGATGGACTGTAGGAAAATTCTTTAAAGGAAATTCTGGCTAAACTTCCAGAAAATTCCCAAGAAAATGTTTTACCTCCCCTCCCTTTGTCCTCTGCCCTCGCCGCCTGTCATGTGTGGGCTTAGCCGTCCTGATGTGGACAGGGGCTGGGCGGTTATTTGACGTCTTTGGGGCTAAGGCCACAAAGTCTAGTTTGGATGCTACTGGTCCACGTTTTCTCTTTAAGAAAACTCATCCCATGCTGAAACTCTTGAAACCTGGGGGCGGGGAGAACATTTGGAAGGAAAAGAAATTTTTCTTGAACTAAGTTCAACTAAGTTTAATCATTTAAAGGAAAACATGTTTTACTTCTGCCTGAGCTGAGTCTAGTTCTACGACTGTGCTTAAATATATCTACACCTCCTGGGGCAACTGATTTTTCTGACCACTCTTGATCCCAATCATGGCCCCCCACCCCCACCCCCTTCACCAAGAGCAGCGCTAACGCCTGTGTTCCCATACTCGGAGACTGTTTCTATACAGCCACATCTGGAGCCCTGGCCTCAGCATCTGTGCTTACACCCAGGTCGATTTTATGAGCAGCTTCCCATAATAAGCAGACAGCATGAGCTTTCCCATGTGACCAGCGCTCCCTAAGATCATCTTTGGAAATAAACAAGAATCTCTTTGTCCCAAGTCCCAGGAGTAGGGGGACATTAAAAATGGGGCTCTAGGAGCTTCTCTGTGGTGCAGGGATTAAAGTCTCAGCATTCTGAAGCCATCACCAGCCTCTGCAGCAGGAGTTCGATCCCCGGCCAGGGAGATTCCCACAGGGCGCAGCAGACCCCTCCTTTCTCCCCGCTGCTCCCCGCACAGTGGATTTCAGTGGATCTGCCTGTTCTGCTCCCCACTCTGTCTCTGGGGAATCCTCTCACCCCTTGCACCTCTGGCCTGCACCCCAGTTCTTGTGTGCTTAAATAAATAACGATAAATCATGCTGGCAGCCACACCTCTCCTCAGGGCCTCTGACGGGGAAGAGGCCAGCTGGGAACTGTCTGCTTGACAATTGGAAAGGAAGAACTTCTAGCAATGAACACACTGAACTTTGGGAGAGAGCCGCGTTGTTAGTGCCCTAGGCAGGAGACATGTCCTGGGTGATGTCTCCTTGGCAACCAGACTCCCTTGGCATCTGGAGACAAGCTGTGTCCTGAGCACCGCGGGGGCAGTGGGCTGCCAAGGCCCCGCCCACCTCTCAAAGCCTTCCTGGGGCCTCCGGATCAGCTCGGATCGCTGTCATTCCTCCCTTCCTGACACATCTGGAGCTGCTACCTAGGGAGGGACGGCCGCGCAGATACCTGAGCATTAAGGCAGAGAGGTGGTATTTAGAAATGCAACAGCATTTGCAGCATAACAAGCTGCCTTCCTGTTTTGAATGTTTAATCAGTAACTCGAGAGTACGCTGCTATTAATTATTGCTGATTTGTTGGGACGGGCGGTGTCCCATATAATTGGTATTGTCTTCTTGCGGGCTGTTTGGTTTCATCAAGCTTTTGGTTTCATGGGGGAGGGATGGCCGAGGGGCGGGGGGATGTCAGGAGAGCCCGCATTTTTCGTGAGGGCCAATGGATGAGTTACAGAGCGCCTGTGCACCATTTGCTCAGAAAGTCCTCAAAGCTGGCATGTTTGATTTGGCCCATTAAATAACTTGTAAAAAGAAAAAATCCTGACCACATACAGTAAAACAAAGATGATTATATCCCATTTGAACAAAAGGCGGAAGGCAAGATTTTCAGCGCAGGCTTCCTGCAAACAGGCGGTTCTCTGCTCCGAGACTTCTCTGGGCTTCTGGCTCTCAGTGGACCAATGGTGCGCCCTTGTTATTTGGGACCCCATTGAAATTTAAAAGGAAGTTCGGAAAAGGAAAAGGGCTGGGGAAGGACTTTAAGGGGGAGGGAAAATCACAAATAAGAGATTTCAACACATTCCTGGAAGATGGGAGGCTGGTTGCAAAGTCCCCAGATGCCCCCAATGCCCCGGCAGAGAAGCTGCTGCCCGGGTGGGTGTCGGGGGCTGGGGGGGGACAGTCAGTCTGGGCACAGGTGAGGCCTGGGCCTCTGGGCTCTGTCAGCAGGTGTGAAGCAAGGTGGGAGTGGACCACGAACCAGAGCGCCGGTCAAGGTCTTCACGCCGCCCCGTCCTGCCCCTCTCACCGGTGCGGAAGGGATCAGACGCCCGCGTGTGGCTCACTCTGCTATGTGACGAAGACTCTTTTTCTGCTGTTTTCCTTTCACCTGGAAGGGCCTCCAGTTCTCTGGAATGCAACCCCCTTCACCAAACCAGCACACCCACCCCGCGACTTGGTATACGTGGCTTCCTTTTACAGAAGCATGGTGTGCTTAAGAGACTGGAAAACTCAGACCTGACAACGAGGGTCTGGGTCAGGGATCAGCAGCCTCCAGCCAGCAAGTCAAACCTGCTTCCGTGTGCTTTTGCAAATAAAGTTTTATTGGAACAAAGCTACACCCACATTTGGTGGTGTGCTGTCTCTGACTGATTTGGCATCGCGGTGAAGGCTGAGAAGTTGCTTGAGACCATTTGTCTTGCAAAATCAGAAATATTTACCATCTGACCCTTTACAGGAAAAGTTTGCCGACTGGCTTAGTAGAAAGTGCTCTGGGCTTCGTCCATTAGTTCCAGAAGATAAGGTTTATTCATGAAAGAAAAGCAAGTTAATATTAACCATCTAAGCTTTTGAGTAACTTATTTCTGCTCCATACCTAACTCATTCTCACCTGGGCCCCAGGCAAGAATGTTTGTTGAGCTGTGAAACCCAAAGGAAAAAACTTCTTGTAGGTTAACCAGCCTTCCCAGTTTTCAAATGCCTTCTTTTGTGAAAACCAGAAGCTAGATCTAAAAGTCATCCTTATTTTTCTACAGTTCCTTTTTTTCCATCAGATAAAATGTTAGAAGCCTTTTCATTCCCTTGTTCCTACTCCTACTGTCTCCTACTCAGACACAAATAAAAAGGAAAAATCATTTTGATTTCCAGCTTGGCGAGCACTAACACTAGGAAAATGTGAAAAGCATTTTTTAATCCACTCGAGAGTACGTACCTGAATATGTTTGCATTGCTTACACCAAAAGCAAACTTATAACAAAATAAATCCTTGAGAAAGAAATTCAGTCTGTTTGAATAAGTATACACCCCACATCTATTAAGTTAGATTCAAATCTAAAATACTTATAAAGCAACTCCCATGTGATAAATTTGAGGAATGTACAATTAAATGGTGTTTGAAGACTAGTGGGAGAGACGGGTATACTAAATACAGGCACACCCCAAGATAGTGCAGGCTCTAGAACACTGCGATAAAGCCAAATCTCAACGAATCAAGTTGTACACATTCTTTTGATTTCCCAGTGCACAGAGTAGTTATATTCGCACTACAGTATAGTTTATGATAATGTGTGCAATAGCTTTATCCCTTAAAAGATGTACAAATCTTAATTTATTGCAAACAATTGCTACCGCCTAAGTCCTCAGCGATTCCTAGTCTTTGCAGGTAGAGGGTCTTGCTTGGAGCTGACGGTGCTGCCTGATTGCGGCTGTGGCGATTTCTTAAACAGGACAACAGTAAAGTTTGCCAGGTTGAGTGACTTTTCAGGAAAGCTTCCTCTGCAGCAGGAGTGCTATTTGGCAGCATTTCTGTTCCTCTCCACCCTGAGTGCTTTATTGGCTACTTTTATGTCATATTCTAGATCCTTCATCATCATCTCAACGGCGTTCACTGCATCTTCACCGGGATTTGTTCCATCTCAATAGATCACTCTCTTTGCTTCCCTCAAGAGGCAACACCTCATCTGTCAAGTCTTACCCTGAGACACAGCAATTCGGTTCCTTCTCCAGGCTCCGCTGAAATTCTATTTCTCCTCGTCTGCCGTTGCTGCCTCCACTGAATTCTTGACTGCCTCAAAATCATCCGTAAGTATGCAGTCGGCGCCACCCAAAATCCCGATGCTGCTGCTCTTTGCCCCGCCCCCCGAAGCACCAACGCCCCTAGAATGGGGAGTCCTTTCCAGAGGCTTTCAGCTTACTTTGCCCAGATCCCGCAGAGGAGCCACTCTCTGTGTCAGCGATGGCCTTCCCACGTGTATTTCTCAAATAGTAAAACCTGAAGGTCCAAATCATTTTATGAGCTTTGGTTTCAATGAAAAGTCACTGCCTGCACCAGCCCCGGAGAGTCCACTGTCTTCGAGGCTGGGCACTCATCTCTCCTCTGGCTCGGAAAGCCCCAGACGGCATCGTCTTCCAAGAGGATTGTTTCGTCCACATTGAAAACCTGCTGGGAGGGCAGCTGCCTCCTTGCTGGTCTTGGGGGGCTCTCCCTGACAGCTCGCTGCAGCAGCTACATCAGTGTCTTGTCTTGAACTTTGGCGTTGAGGAGACAGTGTCTTTTCTTAGACCTCACGAAACCCCTCTGCTCGCTTCATGCGTTTTCTCTGCTGCTCCCAGCCCTCTCTCAGGCTCCAAGGCGTTGGACAGAGTCGGGGCTTTGCTCTGGACGAGGCTTTGGCTTTAGGGAGGGTTGTGGCTGGTTTGATTTTCTCTCCAGGCCACGACCACTTTCTCCATCGCAGCAATAAACCCCTTTCACTTTCTGATCGTTGCAGTGCAGCACTTCTCATCTCCTTCTCGAACTTTCCTTTGCCTTCACAATTTAGCTCACTGACCCAAGAGGCCTGGCTTTTGCCCATCTTGGCTTTCAACTGGCCGAACTCACAGAGCTTCACTGTGTCTCGCTTTGATTTAAAGTTAGAGACACGCGGCTCTTCCTTTCTCTCGAGCACTCAGAGGCGCCGCGTGGGCCGATCTCAATGCGGCCGCAGCTCGCGGATAGGATGCTGAGGAGAGGAGCGGGACTGGGGACAGCCGGTGGGCAGAGTGGTCAGAACACATGCTCGTGGGTCAGGTTCTCCGTCTCACTTGGCTGTGGCTTGTGGTGCCTCTAGACGCCACAAAAGGAGCAGCAGAGACCCCTGACGGCCGCTCTCCCTCACAGGCGCACCCCCCACGGCGTGAAGCTCTGCAGGATCGCTCAGAGCCGGAAAGCGAGCTCAAGACTCTTGAGAGACCGGGGCAGGGTGGCGGGGGCACCCATCTTCAATTTGCAAAGAAGCGTCCTGTTTGGGTGCAGTAAAGGGAGGAGTGTCTGTCGTCAAAACAGAGCAGGCGAAATAACAGGTGCGAGGCAGAGAGCAGGGAATCCACACCAATCATTCTGGGGGAGGCCTAGGACCACACGGCGCCAACACCAGAGCTGATTTCAAGGAGGCAGAAAGAGGAGAGTGTTGCGGGGGCGGAGGGGAGGGCAGAAGCAAAAGTGCCGAGTGGTAGGAGGCTCGGGATGTTGGGGTGCTCGGTGTGCTGGGGTGAGTGCAGAGGAGCTGGGCGGTGTCACCTTTCAGTGCCCTCCTGGTGCTGTGGAGGGAACAGCACCCACCTCCGGTTCCCAGGGACGCCACCGACCTGTGGCTTGGCCTGCTGTCGCCGGACGCCAGGGCACGGGCTGGGCTGGCCGTGGAAGGCACCGGAGGCAGGCACTTAAGCGCTCGGCAGGGGCATGGGGTTGAGTCTGGGCCCCCACTCGACAGAGAAGGAGCCTCAGACACTTTCCCACATCACACAGCTGTGGCCAGGCCTGGGGCACCCCCCTGCGGGGCCACGCTCCCCTAAGGCCAGCTGCCAGCCCTCGGTGCCTTCCATCACCCACAAGCTGCCGACTAGCAGACAAACCCCTGCCCGCCCAGACCAGGGTGGGCTCGGCACCTGCCACCCCTCAGAAGGCCCCAGTCTGCCCCCAGTTTGCATGACCCTGTGTGGGCACCGCCAGCAGCCAACGCGGCGAGATTCTGGGCGTCGCGGCGGGGTGTGAGCCTGCTGCCTCCCAAGCCAGCACCCTGAAAGCCAGGGCGGTTGCCATGGCCACAGAGCACATGCTTCCTGACTCCGGAGGCGGCAGCTTTGCCTGCGGCCTCCCCAGCCTGGAGCGCAGGTCTGTGCTTCAGCCCTGCTGGGCCCAGGGGAGCCGGCCCTGTCCTCGGCCATCTGTGCTCTGGCGGGAAGTGGGCGCCCAGCCTGCAGACCCCGCTCTGCTGGTCAGAAGTGGCTGGGGTGACCGGCACTGGCAGTCCCCAAGACAGAGCGGCGGTGAGCTGGGGTGCAGGCCGGGGGTCAGACAAGGGGCCGGGGCCTTGGCGACTCTCTGGGTGCTGTCCCCCCAGGCAGGTGGCCTGAGCCCCGTCCCTCCCCACATGCTCGCCAGATCTGGGACCGGAGGGAAAAGGCCAGGAGGGCCCAGGGGTCTCCGAGGGGAGCCGAGAGGCCACGAGGCTGGAGGAGATCAAGGAAACAGGACAAAACAAGGGCGCGGTCTGGGGTCTGAAAACTGACCAGCAGGACAGTCTGCAGCGTGTCGCTGCTGTGCCTGCCCCGCCAGCCCGTGCCACGGCGGCAAGCGGGTGCCCCGCGGAGACTCGGTGCCGCCCTGCGGCTCTTCAGTGAGTTTGCGGTGATTTCTACAGAAAAGTGTTTAACATGCAGAGTTGTTCTTTTTCTTTTTTTATTCTATTTGAAAAATCTATGCACACAAGCTGGGGTGCAGGCCCCAAGTGTAGGCTGGTGAGAGGGTTCACCAGAGACAGAGTGGGGAGCAGAACAGGCAGATCAACGGAAGCACACTGCTGAGGGGAGCAGCAGGCGAGGCAGGAGGTCTGCTGCGCCCTGTGGGATTCTCCCGGGCCGGGCATTGAACTTGCAGCCACTACTGCTGCCGCCAACAGCTCCACAGCGCTGGGCTTAACCCGTTGCGCCACCAGGGAGGCCCTACATTGTTCATTTTTATACGGTATTTGACTTCTCCCCTCAGGAGCAGTCCCCGAAGCCCCCCCCCCCCCCATATCGCCTGTGACCGATAACCACAGTCCCTGGGGCTCTTCCCTCCTCTGCTTTGAGCCCCCCACGCCTCAGACCCATCAGGGTCCTATTTTAAATTAACCCCCCACACACACACTTCAGAGCCTCTTCATTTTGCTGTTTTGTTTCCATAGTTCTTTTTCCTTCTCACATACAATTTTTTTTAAGATTTATTTATTTATGCATACAAGTTGGGGTGTAGGCCAGAGGTGTGGGTTGGTGAGAGGATTCACCAGATACAGAGTGGGGAGCAGAACAGGCAGATGGACCGAAATACACAGCTGAGGGGAGCAGTGGGCGAGGCAGGAGAGGGCTGCTGCGCCATGTGGGAATCTCCCTGGCCGGGTATTGAACTCGTGCTGCAGTGGCTCTGGAAAGCTTCATAGTGCTGCATTTAACCCGTTGCACCACCAGGGAGGCCCCATCCTTCTCACATGCAATTTAATATACTTCTCAATTATGTTTACGGTTGGCTTCTGTTTTCCTCCTGCTAGAAAGTAAATTCCCCGTAAATCAAAGTGCCAGGGGTAAGTTGCTCGTCGACTTTCTCTCCGCGGCGTGTGCTCTTTGACCGGGTGTATCTGCAGGTGCCCCAGCTGAGCTAGCAGAAGCCACTGATCTTGAGCTGAGCTCCAAGGCCAGTGGACTCGAGAAACCGTGAAAGCAGAGGCAGGGAGTACCCAGACATACGGGGTGCACCTCCGGAAATGAAAAACGCCAGCTCTCCGGGGAAGAGCCTCTCGGTGCTTCTCCACGTAGGAACTGCTCAGAAACCAGCCCATGAATTCAGCCATGTCCACACTTCTTTTCCCATAAGTTTTCAACCAATAAAATTTAACTGCTTTGCTCTCCACCCTATATCTCCCCCAAACCTATCACCTCATTCCCTTCCCAATGGGAGAGGCAGATTTGAGTTACCTCCTGTCTCTTTGCCAGTGGATCCCCAATAAAACTTCCTTTTCTCCACCCCCCACCCCCCGGCAGTATCACAGCCCCGCGCCTCTGTTGGTCAGGAACCGAGTCCACAGCCAGGCGGCTGGTCTCCTTGGTGCGATGCGGCACCGCGCACAGCGCCTGGATGCGGTAACAACCTGCGGGTGCACGCGAGTCCCTCTCCAGCACCCGCAGAGGCTGACATCCTCTGAGCTGGTCTGTCGTGGCCTTTTGTTCGTCTAGAACAGAGATACCTCTGCCCACCCGCCCCGCGCCCGTGCCCACTGCGCCCACCGCGCCCACCCGCCAGTGCCAGTGCAGACCTCCCAAGGGCTGGCGCTGCACAGCCTGGAGCTTCGGAAAGGGAGACACGTGCCAGTGGTCTCTGCCACCGTGTAGCTTCCGACCGACGGTTTAACCCTGCCAGGCTCAGTGTCCTCATCCGCCAAATTGCTCCAGCTCGTCACTGTGAGATGAATAAAGAACTGTGAGGACGCACAGTGACCAGCCTGTCCCAGGTGCGAAGAAATCAGTTTCCCCCCAGAGAATTGATGGAAAAGCTATTCCCTAGAGCTCGGGGCGGGGGCGGGGGTGGCAGTGTGGGAGCTGAGCTGAGAACCGCCCCGCGGCCGAGCAGGCCGCCAAGGCGAGGGGGTGGACTCGTGCAGCCGGGGGCCGGCGGGGCATGGACGCTCCCGCCGGTCACTACTTTGCTTTACCCCCTGGCTCTGGGCGCCTCGGTCAGGTTAGAAACCCCAGGGTGCCCCCACCCCCGGCCCACAGCGACCGGGTGCGGGGAAGTGCCCAGCCAGGTGGTTGTTAGGTTGAGTGTGTGGCTCCCAGGGTCACGCCAGCCCGTGGGGGAGAGGAATCTGCGCATCCACGACCCTGACACGGAATGAAAGTGCCGCCTTTGCCATCAGAATGCGGCCCGCTGTCTTCTGCTCTCCAGGCGCGATGCCTGAGCTTCCCCTCCGGCTTCTCTTTACGCCCCGTTTCCCACCAGTTTCTAGACGGCCGGGCTGCCCCCGCCACCGACGCCAGCCTCCAGGAAACGGGCGGGCCGAGGGCGCCCCCTGGTGGCCAGTAGTGGTCTCACTTCCCAGGGTGAGCTCCCACTTCTAGCTTGGGGTAGGGGTTCCCCCAGAACCTCTGTATGGACAGGGCTGAGGAACAGCCATGTGCCCCCAGGCTGAGGGATTGAGAGTGACGATGAGCCCTGGGCTTCAAGATCTTAATAAAGATCAGAAATCTGCCCTAGGAACTTAATTCTCTTTTGTCTCATTTGGGCTCAGCTCAGACGGGTTTCCTTACCCTCACTTCCCCTCAGGCCACAATTCCAAGTCCTGGCCAAGAGGGATTCCTGCAGTTTTCAAATCTGAACTTGCATTTGTCGCCTCCCTGGAAGTAGAGAGGTGACTGCAGGGAGCTGTGAGCCAGCCCGGGTGCCCCCAAAGTGACAGGAGCTTTGCCCAGAGCAGGAAGGGCTGCTCAACGCCCAGAGCCCGCAGGGCACCCACAGGGACAGCTTCAGCGTGGCATGGAGGGACAGGGGCAGGGCCGGGAGGGACCCGGAACCCGCCCGCCCAGGCATTTCCCGCACAGCACCTGTTGCTCTCCTTCCGGCAACGCGTTCTTGCTGGGTTACGTCAGCCCCCAGGGTGATTCTGCACCTTTCTGAAAAGGCAGCAGCTGGGCCCAGGCTCTAATCTGCTGGCACAGCTGTCCTCAGCCAGGCCCCGCTGAGATAAACCCCCAGGCTTCGCCTCCCCTGGGTCTCATCAGGCAACAGCAGGGCTTTGAGGGGTGTGCGGGGTGGGCGCTGGGACTGCCCTGGAGCAGGCTTCCCAGCACCATCTTGGCGCCTGTCACTGCGGCCGCAGGGTGTGCTCGCTCCGCCCTGGGTTCTCTCACTTGAGCCTTCCACGCGCCGGGGAGTGTTCAGACCCCACTTTACAGAAGAGGGAGGTGGGGCCTCCCTGGTGGCACAATGGGTTAAGCGCTGTGGAGCTGTTGCGTCTGTGGCTGCAGCACAAGTTTGATGCCCAGCCGGGGAGAGTCCCACATGGCGCGGCTGACCTCTCCTGCCTCGCCCGCTGCTCCCCTCAGCGGTGTATTTCTGTCGATCTGCCTGTTCTGCTCCCCACTCTGTCTCTGGTGAGCCCTCTCACCCCCCACACCTCTGGCCTGCACCCCAGCTTGTATGCAAAAATAAATAAGTATTTTTTTAAAAAAAGAAGAGGGAGGTGAAAGGGCCAGGATGTGGCCAGGATGTGGCAGACGGGATCACTGGGGTGTGTCTGTACCCAAAGGCCGGGCAAGGCCCTGCACTCCTTGTACCCCCTCAAGTGAATCTGTGTTTTTTATGAAGTGTTTCCAGTATTTTTTCACCCAACAGAGTTATGGGGTATGCACAGATAGCAGTTTTGATTTTGTGCCAAACTCCACATTCTGAACCTATTAAAATACACCTATAAAAGTCCACACTGGAGATGTATATCAAAACCACAATGGTTATTATTTAAAAACTGAAATGCTAAGTGTGGCATTCTAACAGGGTGGTCCCCAGGAAAAAGGGTGTGTCCCAGGTTCCCTGTCCCACCCAAGGTAGGGTGGAACTGAGCAGGATATGAGAAGCTGGAGAGGACTCACACAGAGGAGACAGAACACACAGACAGAAGACAGGAGGAGAAGGAAGAAGGATGGAGCCAGAGGAGGCCCAAGGAGCAGAGAGACTTGCAAAGAAGCTGCACTGGCCTGGACTGATTGAGACAGATGCGGCTGAGAGACCCACAGGGAAGTTAACGACGGCTGTGTTGGCTTCGGTTTCGGTTTTGTTCTGTTCCTCTCAGAATTGTCTGAGTGTTTCTGACCCTTTTGGATGGGTCCCTGCTGAAAGGTATTTTGGCTCTTCCCAGAATTGTCTGGCTGTTTCTGACCCTTGTGTGTGGGTCCCTGCCAAAAGCTGTTCGAGACTTGTGCAGGCTTTCGAGACTTGCTTTGAGCCAATCCCATTTGGGTGGACTTTTACCCACGAGGAGTTGGATAACATTGGGTGCTTGACTTGGAAAATATATTCTTTGTCTTTTCTAGTTGTATTAAAGTCTGGTTTCCACTTAAGGCCCCGTATGTTTTGTATTGATGCGGCGGATGGCAGAACCCATTTAGAACAAGGTAGGGGGTTTTGGGAGTGCCCTTCCCCCTGCCCTGCAACAGGATGCTGAGACCCGGAGCCCTGGGCACTACATGGACCGTGAGTACCTTCTGACCTTTTTTTTTTTTGAAGATTTATTTATTTATACATACAAGCTGGGGTACAGGCCAGAGCTGTGGGGCGGCAAGAGGGTTCACCAGAGACAGAGCGGGGAGCAGAACAGGCAGATCAGAAACACACTGCTGAGGGGAGCAGCGGGCGAGGCGGGAGAGGTCTGCCCTGCCATGTGGGAATCTCTCCGGCTGGGCGTCAAACTCGCATCGCCGCTCCACAGTGCAGCGCTCAACTGCTGCGCCACTGGGAGGCCACTTTTTGACCTTCCGCATTCCCCAGACGAAGGTGGAAATCAAAAACAAAAGCTCAGACTACTTAGATGAAAACACAATGGTGAGATCCCCGCCTAGGAAATCCTGTGGCACGTAGCCAAAGCGTACTGGAAAGAAGCTGTCCGGGCTCAGAGTGATACTGGAATGGTGGGGACACAAGGACCCCATGTCATAGTGTCAGGGGCCTGGGAGGAGGCTGTGTTAGAGACCCCACACGTTGCTTCTGCGTGCCCCTCCCCTCTGCATTTAAACACTGGGCTGTGTTCATTTTCTTTTTTTTAAAAGATTTATTTATTTTTGCATACAAGCTGGGGTGCAGGCCAGAGGTGTGGGGCGGTGAGAGGGTTCACCAGAGACAGAGTGGGGAGCAGAACAGGCAGATCGACTGAAATACACTGCTGAGGGGAGCAGCGGGTGAGGCAGGACAGGTCTGCTGCGCGCTGTGGGAAGCTCCCTGGCCGGGCATGGAACTCGTGCCACAGCTGCTGACAGCTCCACAGCACAGTGCTTAACCCCTTGCGCCCCCAGGGAGGCCCTGTTCATTTCATTTCGAGTGTTTTAATAAAGCCTTTGTAATCATCAACATCAAGATTGTCCATTATAATTAGGATGCAAAAATCTAAAGAGTGCTATTGGTTCCGTATAGCAGTGGAGGATGACAGATGGGTTTGGATGTAAACAGCACAGTTCAGGAACAAGACCGTAGAGTTTAAATCTGGTTTCCCCTGTTGGATTTCAGGTGCGTCACTCACCCCCTGGGTCTCACTTTCTTCATGTATGGGATGGGCACTGTGGTGTACCTACCTCCCGGGTCACTACGGGTGACAAGGCAATGCCCCCCTGCACAGGCGTCCTAGAGAAATGCCATCTTCACACACACAGCCGCACCTGAGCGTCCATAGCAGCTTTATTAGTCACAGCCCAACCCCAGGGAGAATCCACGGAGGGACTGACTGGTGAAATCGCCAAGCAAGGGGCATCATTTTCTTAATCGTGTTGCCCCATTGCCAATTTCCTGGTTTTGACAAAGTTCTAGGGTTTTGTAAATTATTAAGGGAACCAGAGTGAAATGTACACAGGAACACTCCTAATTTCGCAAACTTTTGTGGGCTTGCCATGATTTCAAAACAAAAAGTTCTAATATTAAAGACAGAAGAGTCATAAATGATAAATCAGGAATATATAACTACAACATCTGTAAGAGAAAAAGAGGCATTGCCCATTGCGCTCCTGTGAATCAAGAATAAAATGAATATTTTTAAAAAAGATTTATTTTTTTATGCATATAAGCTGGGGTGCAGGCCAGAGGTGCAAGGGGTAAGAGGATTCACCAGAGACAGAGTGGGGAGCAGAACAGGCAGATCGACTGAAATCCACTGCTGAGGGGGCAGCGGGTGAGGCAGGACAGGTCTGCTGTGCCCTGTGGGAAGCTCCCTGGCTGGGGATGGAAGTCGTGCCACAATGGCTCCAGATAGCTTCGTCATGCTGCGCTAAACCCGTTGCGCCACCAGGGAGGCCCAAGAGTAAAATGAATCTTAACCCAAACAACAAGTTGACAGAGGGCAGTAGACTCAGAAAAGAAATATAAATCAACATTAGATAAGTGTCCATATGTTCCTGTCCAACCTCCATGGATAACAAATCCCGATTAAGACAAGTGTTGGGTAAAGGAAAGAGTCGTCAGGTTTTCCCGCCCTCCCATCGGGGATAGACCCCTGCAGGCCCACACGCTGCCCGTGGCGGCACCTGGAGCAGGGCGTGGGCGTGCGTGAGTGGGCGCACCTGGGGCAGAGACTGGGCTTATGAGGGCGGTGTCACAGCGGGGAGCAATGAGAAGAGAGCATGGAGCAGAGCACCGCTTGGGGTGTAGTAGAGAGGCCACGAGACGCCTGAGAGCCCAAGAGAGTGAAGATTTGTGGGGTCTGGAAGGCCTGCCGGCCCCCCAGCCCCCCAGCCTGCCCTACACCATGTTGCCTCAATACAAAAGCCCAAAAAGCCACCGGGGGCTCCAGGACTCCTCCTTGTACCCGCCACCCCATAGACAACCTGCCCCCCCCCCCATAGACAACGCTCCCCCCCCCAGTCTTGCTGCTGCTACAACAAGGAAATACTAATTTCCGTGCATAAAAGACTGCAGACGGGGATATACAGGGAGGGGGCTCCCACACTGCTCACGAGCCAAGTTTTACATGTTTACAGCATTTGAACCAGTAATTCTACTAATAAGGACACACAAAGATGTACTTTGACGCACTGTTTATAACAAAGATGTACTTTGACGCACTGTTTATAACAGTGGAAAAATCTAGCTGCCCCGTTGGTTACAGAGGGTTGGTGGGTGGATTGTGACGCAGTGACGCAGTGACGCAGTGACGCAGTGACGCAGTGACGCAGTCTAATGCTGCAGTTTCCGGCCCCCAAGTGCTTCTCAAGTATTAACCCATTTAATTCCCGCCATCATCCTACAAAGTAGGTTCTGGGTTTGTGCCCATTTTACAACTGAAGTAGCCTTGGGCCCTGGTTTCCCTCCCCCGGCCCCACCCCAGCCAGGGGGCACTTGTCAGGGGAGGGTCTGGGCTGGGGTCCTTTCTCCCTGAGGACAAATCAGTGGGCCCTTCCTGAGGAGCCCATACCCCCTCGGTATCTGAGATCACTGAAATAAAGCTCTTTCAAAAGAAGGCAACCAACTGGATTACAGATGCCATCAAAACCTGGAGATTAGGGCCTCCCTGGTGGCGTAGGGTTTAAGTCTCAGCACTATTACCTCTGTGTGCCCTGAGTTGGATCCCCTGTCAGGGAGCTGACCCACAGGGCGCAGCAGACCTCTCCTGTCTTCCCACTGCTCCCCTCAGCCGTGTATCTTAGGAGATTTACCTGCTCTGCTCCCCACTCTCTCTGGTGAATCCTCTCATCACCCCACACCTCTGGCCTGCACCCCAGTTCTTGTATGCACAAATAAAAATAAATTTTAAAAAACCCCCACAACTAGAGATTAGAGGAGACAGACCACGACTTTATAATAAGCACAAAAAACGTGCTGAAATCTGTGGAATTTTGAGGCTAAGAAACAGGCTTTAAAAACGTAAACATTTGCAATTTAGTGGAAATTATATCCCCTGCAAATACACTTATGAAAACATCTAAGGATCAATTTTAAGGTGTGCAAAGGGGCAAAGGGCTTCTGAATGCCAGTTTAGGGGCGACATGAGCAGAAGGAGAGCCAGGGCCCCAGCCGCACCCCAGAGCTCCGCTGTGGCCGTCCTGCCCATCCCGCCCGCCCACGTGAGTCTGGAGCTGGCCAAGTCCCCCTGGCAGAAAATTCTTAACTGGGATCCAAGCTTCAGGTGTGTCCAGCCCTCTGGGGGGAAACAGGAACGCGTGCCTTTGTGGGCAATGCCCAGGGCAGAAACCCACCTGCCTATTCCTGGGGCTCCCTGCAGAACGGTCTCTTGGCCACTTCTGGGTGAGACACACAGACGCTAATCACAGATTTTCCTCAGTCCACGATGGGGCGTCTCTCCTGATAACCCTCCGGGAGCGGAGCCCAGCCCGTGACACTGCCGGGGAAGGCCTCTGCACCGGAGAGCAGGCCATGCTTTCGCCTTCACACCATCAGGTTGTCGAAAATGTAAGGGGAGCCATCGTAAGTGGGGTCCGTTTGCACAAAGTTTTCACTTAGGTGGGTGGAAGCAAAGCGGGGGTCTGCTGGACACTTAGGGTCTGTTAACCTGCTGATCGCCCCAGCTGAGTCAGGCAATAATTTATGTGCTGTAAATACGAAAAATGGTGTTTCACAGTTTTTGTCGTTGCTGTTGCTTTAAACAAAAGCCAGTGTCCTTGGAATAATGCAAAGGTGGATTTCAAAGAAGTCCTGCTTATTAAACCGGGCAAGGCCAGGCTTTGGAGGCCAGCTCCTTGCGTGCGGCCTCCTCTGCTCTTTGAGGCCCAGGGTGCGCTTGAAGCCGGCCCGGTGCAAGGCCAAGTTTGTCCCATGTTGGCGAAGGCCATCTCTGTGAGTTCTTGAGGTGCTTCCCAGTGCGCTTGGGACCCTCAGTTCAGGTCCCCACCCACTACCCTAGAGGCCTTTGTTGCTGGGAAGAATCAGGATGCAGGTCAGAGGTTCAGGAGGAAAGAATTCACCAGAGACAGAGTAGACAACAGACAGAAAAGGCTCATTTATTGAAATACCCTTGGAGGGTAGTGGGGGGTCAGGAGAGGTCATCTGCACTGAGCTTCTCCAGACTCTATACCCCAGGCATCAGTGATTGCCTACATATCTGGCCTTGGGCACTTCCTGACTCCTGGTCTGGATTACAGCCTAATGGCGGCAGCCCCATCCACTCCCCTATCCATCCAGCCTCCCCAGCTTGCCTGCTGGGCAAGGAGTGGGGCTGAGTTTCTAGCCTTAGGCCTGATACCACACATCCTCCCTTCTGCATTCCGTTATTCAGCCTGGGCCCACCCAGTGCCCGCCCTGACCTGGTAACCTAGGCGGGCTCCGGCGGGATGAGGCTACCTGCTCACACCGTGGCCTGGGGCAAGGGGAAGGCAGTTCTGGTGCTGCCCCTGCGGGAGCTGGCTTGCAGGGAGGAGACACCCCATTAGCCCGGTCATGAGATCAGCTTCCGAGCAACAGCTGTGGGGAACTGAAGCGCCCACTGGGGCAGGAACTAGGCACTGTTGAGGTGGGCTGAGCCCCTCTTCCTAAAGAGTTAAGTTCCCACATCCCTCTGTGGCCCCTCCTCTGAAGCCACACAGCAGGCCTTCTGTCTGCCTGCCGCCCAAGGAAGACTGCTGCGGAGGTGAGAAAAAGCTGGAAGAAGGACTCTCGGGCCTGGGCTAACCGGAAACCTGGAAATGATCTGCGGTGGGGAGAGAAACACTTGCATGGCCTAGGTTTTATGCTGCAGGGCTGGGACAGGTCGGCTAGACTAGCCCCAGGGGGACCTGAAATTGGCTCGGCGCTTTAAATGCCCCCACCCCCTTTAATCCTGGCAATAAGGATGAGGGTGAAGAGCGCCTGTCCGCTTTATCAGCAGGCAACAGGCTCGGAAATGCCAGTGCCGTGCTGCCACCCCATGAAGAAGCCTCTCGCTGGAATTCAGCCCTGCGCCCTGCGGCTCTCGGCCGCCACTCGCCGCTCTGGTCTACGGGCTCCGCTGCCAGGAAGTGAGTCACCTGTCTGTGAAGGATCCTTTTACCTGGTTTTTGTTTCTTCTCCTCCTAAAGTTAGTATTTAGCTAAAACGTGGGGGTGGCAATGGCAGCAGAGGGAGTTTTATCTCTGCCCAGGCCGACTTTGCCCTTCCCTGCCCCTCCCCAGCGCGCCCAACTCACTAATGATGGGATTTGAATCCTATTTGCAAAATTGCTCCCTGCCTACCGGATCGGAGTAACAGTCAAGTCGATCGCCCGCCCACGACACACACGTAGAGAGATATGTGGCCGCCTTATCCAGGGAAGGAAGCCATTAAAAAATCATCCCCTGGGCCTGAAAAATCATGACCTTAGATGCTTATTTATTTTCATTTTGTAAAGTCAACCCATGGGGGACAGACATAGCCTTGGGGGTAGCGGGG
>PVIJ01002876.1:0-32645 GCA_004024925.1 Scalopus aquaticus | reverse complement strand
CACTGCCTGGCCTGTCGAATTCTGCCTTTGACAACGAGGTGCTCCCATATTCCGCTCTACTGGGGTGCTGGGGGTGCTTCACGTTGCTCAGCAGAGGGCTCCCAGCATCCTGAAGGTCGAAACAGAGAATGTCAAATTCAGAAAGGGGAAGGGGCTTGGAGTCACACGTGGCGCAACCCCAGCTTTGAGGGTGACCTTGCTTCCTAGAGGCTGGGAAACAAAAGAACCCCATGGAGGGCAGGGGCGTTGGGTTGCAGGAAGAAAACTCCCCTCAGACAAGCTCTCCACGGACACTCCTCACCCTTGGGCCGACGCTCTACCACACGCCCCAGCGTGAATGGCCCCTGAGTCACTAAGTGGAGTAAGTGAGACAGCAGGATACAGATTCCTCTTACAGGAGGTGCCAGCGCCCTGCGGTCTCCGGAGGCAGGGAGCTCCGGCGGCCCTCGGGCTGGGGTGGGGTGGGGGGTGCTGAAGTCGCTGTGGAGGTGGGTGCACACCATGTGAGCGGCCTTAATGCCTCTGAAGGGTACACTTGACAATGGCTCAGATGGTCAATTTTAGTTTATGCATATTTTACCACACAAAAAAGAAACTAAGCCTAAAAGTCTTTCAATCTAGCTTCCAGCTCACGCTAAACACAGGAGGTAGAAAAACGGCACTAGGAAGGCGCCAGCAGGCAAATGCAGAATGGAGACGCTCTACACAGTAACTGGCTTTAACTTCTAAAAGTCAGATTGGACTGTGTGGGGTGAGCGGGGGAGGGGTTCTGTTACAGGGCAGGGAGAGGGGCACCCCCGAAACCCCCAGACCTGCCCTGTTCAAAATGGGTTCTGCCATCCGCCGTATAAATACAAAACATATAGGACCTTTTGTGGAAACAGACTTTAATACAATGAGAAAAGGCAGAGAAGACAAAGAATATTTTGTAAGTCAAGCACCCAATGTTATCCAACTCCTCGTGGGTACAAGTCCACCCAAACGGGATTGGCCCAAAGCAAGTCTCGAAAGCCTGCACAAGTCTCGAACAGCTTTTGGCAGGGACCCACACACAAGGGTCAGAAACAGCCAGACAATTCTGGGAGGAACCAAAATACCTCTCGGCAGGGACCCATCCAAAAGGGTCGGAAACAGACAATTCTGAGAGGAACAGAACAAAATCAAAACCGAAACCAACACAGCCGTCGTTAACTTCCCCACGGGTCTCTCACCTGCATCTCTTTCAGTCAGTCCCGGCCAGTGCAGCTTCTTTACAAGGTCTCTCTGCTCCTCGGGCCTCTTCTGGCCGCCATCCTTCTTCCGTCTCCTTCTGTCTGCGTTCTGTGTCTCCTCGGTGTGTGTCCTCTTTGAGTGTCTTCTCTCTTCTCCAGCTTCTCATATCCTGCTCAGTTCCACCCTACCTTGGGTGGGACAGGGAACCTGGGACACACCCTTTCTCCTGGGGGACCACCATGTTACAGTTCTACTAAGAGCCCCAAAGAGACGACCAGAGCCACGATCTGATGTCAAAAAACCCCACAAGGAGGGCCTCCCTGGTGGTGCAGCGGTTAAGCGCTGTGTTGTGGAGCTGTTGGCAGCAGAGACGCAAGTTCAACGCCCGGCCGGGGAGAATCCCACATGGTGCGGCAGACCTCTCCCGCCTCGCCCGCTGCTCCCCTCAGCAGTGTGTTTCTGATCTGCCTGTTCTGCTCCCCACTCTGTCTCTGGTGAACCCTCTCGCCGCCCCACGCCTCTGGCCTGTACCCCAACTTGTATGCATAAATAAGTCTTAAAAAAAAAAACCCACAAGGAGCAAAACCAAAAAACTCTAAAAGACTTGCTTGGAACTGAACCGGGAAAACGGGACAAACACAGCCCCCATAGCCCGGATGCGAACGGCTGTGATGAACCCCAAGGGGAGCTGCCCACCTACTGACAGGACTCCCCTCGGGAAACCACTCTATGTTTCCTGGGGCTCATGGGGAGCGTGTGATCACGTTTCCGGTCGTTTCCTTAGAGAAGCTGCCGGGAAGACCAAGTGGCACTCAGGAACGGGGACACAGGAGACCGATTACGCGCGGGCCCGGAGAGGGCCACCTCTGAAGACCAGGGCCCCAACGAAGGCAGCAGGGGCTTTATACAGGGCACTTCCGCGTGTTTTGGTGGCTTTCAGGGCAGGATGACCTCCGAGAGGTCACAGGCTTATCAGTGATTTCGGGCAGGAGTCTTATCAGTAGGTGGGCAGCTCCTCCTTGGAGTCGTCAGCATTCACGCTCATCGCGCATTGGGGCTGTTTTCCCGGGTCAGTTTCAGGCAAGTCTTTTACATTTTTCTGGTTTTGTTTCTTGTGGGTTTTCTGACATCAGATCGTGGCTTTGGTCGTCTCTTTCGGGTTCTTTTAGTGAGAACGCCTCCCCCGCTCGCCCCACACAGCCAGGCTGACTTAGAGAAGTTCGAGCCCGTTTCTGTGCAGAATGTCCCCACTCTGCATTCGCCTGCCGCAGACGTCCTTCCCCCCAACAGGGGGAGGGGTGGAGGGTCAGGGTGCCCGCAGCCCACTTGGCAGAGAAACCAAAGGCCCCAGGCTCCCCCAGAAGAGGACAAAGCAAACACAAGCTGGAAACGCACAGGTGGCTGAACACTGCACAAGTCTCTCGATTTTTCGGGGTTGAAAACCGTGAAAAACGGGGCGACTCCAGCGGTGTGACCCCGGGCGAGGTCCTTGCCGCTCAGCTGCTCCCGCCGACAGGACGGACAGGGACACCCCCTCGCCCCAGTCCGGGTCGAAGGCGGCTGGCCCGGGGCCTCGCCGGCGCCTGCCCGGCGCCAGCCCCACCGCCCCCGCGGCCTCGGGCGGCCTTTCCGCGGGGCGCTGCCGGACGGCCAAGCCCCGCCCCGCCGCCCCGCCCCGGCTCCTGGGCGGGCCGAGGCCGCGAGCCCTTGGGGGCCGGAGCCCCTCCAGACCGTGTGCGGTGACGGCTGCGGAATCGCGCGAGGGGGCGCGGAAGCCCCCCGGCCCCGGCGCCCGCTAGGCCGCAGGCGTGGCGTCCCGACGCGGGGGCTGCCCGCCCGGCCGGCCGGCGGGGCCCGGGCGACGCGAGGGGCGGAGACAACGGGCAGGAGCCGGTTGGGGCGCGGATCCCGCGGCCGCCCCTTGCGGGGAGAAGGCGGAGGAGCCCGAGGTAGGGGCAGGGCGGACGCCCCCGTGGGGGCGGGGGAGGATGCGCCTTTCCACGCCTCTCGGCGCTGCTGAGCTTCCGTTTCCTTTCAAACGGGGCGGCCAGTCCCGGTGACTTCGCGCGCGACCGGTCAGTCACTCCCGAGCAGCCGACGGGGCGGCCCAAGACGGAAGCCCGGAGGAGCGCCGAGGGGACTGACTGAGCCAAGCTCGAGGGAACGCGAGTGGGGGCACCGGGGGGCCGCCCAGCACGTTGCGAGGTGTGAGAATGGCTGCGCCAAGCAGAAAACCCCTGGAGGGGGCTGCGGAGGGTGAAGCCGAGGGTCTGGGGGTCGCTCCGAAGCAGACGGGAGCGTCCCGGTTTTAGCTGTTGCTTTGTCTACACTGGATGTGCGTCTGTGACCCTTCTCTGGCGCTTGGGGGTACTTTAAAGGGGGGTCCTGGAGACAGGCCTCCTTCAGGCATCGTTCTCAATAAAAAAGCCTTTGCAAGAGCCCAGTGCTCCTGCCGGGACACCCCTCGGGCGCTGGCAGCGCCGATCACTTCCCTCTAGATTCTGACATTTCTTTCTCTCTCCGCTCCTGACTTTTGGCCATTTGGGGGCATCTACGCAAATGTGAAAAACTAAATACCACGTAAAACACACACTGTTACCAGGCTCTCGGCTCCACCCTCCCCCCAAATGTTTCTGGCCTCCCTCCAGGTGTATTTGGTATCCCCAAAGCAGCAAGTGAAAACTCAGTCCTTCAGTCACTCTCTGACCCTTTTCTCAGGAATCCTGCACGAAGTTCCCAATTTTTGAAACTCTGTTGACTGTGCTCAGCCTGCGCATCCCAGAGACTTTGGTCTTTTTTTTTTTTTTTTTTTTAAATACATGCAAGCTGGGGCACAGGCCAGAGGCGAGGGGCGGCGAGAGGGCTCACCAGAGACAGAGTGGGGAGCAGAACAGGCGGATCAGAAATACACTGCTGAGGGGAGCAGTGGGCGAGACAGGAGAGGTCTGCTGTGCCATGTGGGAATCTCCCCGGCCCGGTGTCGAACTCGCGTCGCCGCTGCCGACAGCTCCACAGCGCAGCTCTTAACCGCTGCGCCACCGGGGAGGCCCCTGGTCTTTCATTTTTTTATTAAATCAAGGAATACATACATGCATCCATTTTAATTAACCATCCCACATGCTGCGTACAGCCCCATCCCACCAGGGCGGACACGGACCCTTAAGACGGGTGGCACGTCCTGGCGGCACGTAGCTGCACCCCGAGACCCAGGAGCCGGCGGCCCCAGGACTGGGCTGCACGGCGGCCCCCGACCCCCCGTCTGCCCGCTCCCGCTGCTGCACCCACCCCGGACACGCACCGAGGGCCGCCGCATCGGTCTCCCTGGCGGCCCGGGCGCCCCACGGGCCTTGGCCCCAGCAGGGACCCGCGGGCCCAGCAGGGACGACCCTGCCCGCTCGCGGGGTGGGAGGGGCCTCCGGGCGGGGTCTCCCGCCCGCGCCTGCCCATTCCCAAAGTTCGGGCCCATCGGCGCCCCGGGCGCTCCCGCCAGCCAATGAGAAGGATGGCGCGAAAACGCGCGGCTTTAAATCCTGGGCCCTTCTGGCGCGAGCTGCGCCGTGCCCCAAGTCGCCCCCGACCCGCCGCCGAGATGCTCCGCGCGCAGAACCGCCCGCCCGTCCAGCTCGCGAGCTCCGTGCCCAAGCAGTCGCCACCCCAGCGCGGACGCTGTCTGGCGGGCAAGGAGAACACGGTGAGCGGCCGGGCCGGCGCGGGCCCGGTGGGGCGCCGGGCCGGGCCCCCGGCCGGCCGCTCCCTCACTCCCGTCTCCCCGCAGCCCCCGGCCCTCAGCGAGACCCGCGTGCGCGCGCACAAGGCCGCGCGGAGGATCCAGCTGGAGCAGGTGAGCAGGCGGCGGGGGGCGCTGCTGCTCCCGGCGCGGCCGCTTTGTCTGCGCGCGCTGCCTTCCCGCCCAGCGCCTCCCGCGCTCCTCGGGGCTGTCGCCGCCCCCGCCGTGCAGCCGCCATGCGCCCGCCATGCACCCGCCATGCATCCGCGTGGAGCGGGGAGTCTGCCCTCCGTTCCCTCCTCTCCCCCGCAGAGCTGGGGTGCAGCCGCAGAGCCCTCAGGCAGCGGGGAGCAGCTCGGGCGCAGCCCCTGAGACGCACTGCTGAGGGGAGCAGCTCGGGGGGCCCGGGAAACCCCGACTCCGGCCCCTCGGGTAGCGGGCCGGCCTGCCGCGCGAGCCGCCCGCCGGGGAGGGCCCCCTTGCGCGGCGCTGACCCGTCCCCGCTCCCCTCCCTCCCTCCTGGCCGCAGGCCGAGACCGAGCCTCTTCTGAAGGAAAACCCGCGCCGGTTCGTCGTCTTCCCCATCGAGTACCATGACATCTGGCAGATGTATAAGAAGGCGGAGGCCTCCTTTTGGACCGCCGAGGAGGTACCCCCACCCGGGACCCCGAGCGCCCCAACTCTAGGGCAGCAGTGTCCGGAAATGCGCGGTTCCCTCTTTTTCTCTCGGGCGTGGTCGCCCCAGGCGTCTGCTAACTAACTGCCTTCTAAGCTAGTGCCAGGGGGTGTGTGAGGAGGTCCTGCCCGCCTGACTCCCCTGAATTTCTGCACCCCAGGTGGACCTTTCCAAGGACATCCAGCACTGGGAAACCCTGAAGCCCGAGGAGAGATATTTTATATCCCATGTCCTGGCTTTCTTTGCAGCCAGCGATGGCATCGTCAACGAAAACTTGGTACGTGCCCCCCAGAAAGTCTTTCATTCCCCTCAGGATTCTGCTCTTGTAATTTGGTTGCACTTTGGTCTTACTGTGAGTGGGTCTTTGTAATGAACTAGGAAAGAAAGTCGTATGTTTGCAGAAGTCCTATAAAATAGGGGCGATCCGTGTCCTGACCTGTCAGCTGGTGCATGACAGGACGTGTCCAGCTTTGCCACAGAGCAGTGTGGACTTGAACCTGAGGAAGGGCCAAAAGGGGCGAAGCACCAGTAGCCTCCAGCAGTTGCTGTGCTGATTTTCCTGAACTTTGTTTTTTCCCACTAGGTGGAGCGCTTTAGCCAGGAAGTTCAGATTACCGAAGCCCGCTGTTTCTATGGCTTCCAGATCGCCATGGAAAACATCCATTCTGAGATGTACAGCCTCCTCATCGACACTTACATCAAAGATTCCAAAGAAAGGTGAGTGGGTGTGCCAGCGTGTTTACACTCTCGAGCTGTCACTTTAGTTCCAGTCTGGAATACATGCAGGCTAGAGAAATGACAGCGACTAATACGCCAGCTCCTGTTCCTGGCCCCCAGGTCACGTCTGCTTTGAGGAAGAGGCCCAGTTCACCTTGGCCAATCATTTGGAGACAGTTATGAGGGTCCTCCAATTCGAGAAGTGGAAGTGTACGTGGCTGGATAGCCAATAAAGCCTTTTGAATAAACATCTCCCGAGGCCGTGCATGAGGAATTCAAACCTAGGCCTGACGGGGCATTCCTGAGGCCAGGGCAGGGCAGAGAGGGCCCCGAGGGTGCAAAGTAGGGCAGAACATGCCTCTCAAGGAGCTTGTAAGGGTATGGAAGATGAGTCCTAGAGCCTGAGTGAGAGGAACTACCCTGTAGAGACAACTGAGCTGTGAGATTCATATGGCGGAACTGGTGTTAATATTAGAGGATGACAGGAGGAGTAAAGGTAGCTCAGGGCGTGTTTTACATTTCAAAGGGTGACTGGAGAGGAGGGGAAAGGTGGACGTCCCCGATACTTTCATGAGCCGGATTAGACCTTTTGGTCTGGGACAAACCCCCTAGTACAGCGGTTCCTACGTAGAACCTTGGCGTGGATCATGGAGGTTTGTGTAGGTCACGTGATCTTGGCACAAGGACATAGCGCCTAGTGGCTTTGTACCTCTCAGAAGCTGTCCCCTCAGTTAACGGAGGCAGGACTGTATGTAGAGTGGTATTAACCAAACGAAGGTTGAGATTTTGAAAAACACTGGAGGAAAAGCCAGCCAATAAAAAGCGTTGCAGGTTGGGTCCCCGTTGGCCTGGGTCCCAGAGGGCTTGTGTGGAGGCTTGTGGTAGGCAGTCCTGGCAGTAACTGCTGCGCTCTCTGCCTGCTAGGGAGCACCTCTTCAATGCCATCGAGACGTTGCCTTGTGTGAAGAAGAAGGCAGACTGGGCCCTGCGTTGGATTGGGGACAACGAGGCCACCTATGGTGAAGACACTTTTCTCTACTTACCCCCGAGCTTCGTGTTCTGAGTGAAGCCGCTGGCCTGTGGGCTCTCGCGGGAATACGGAGTCGCTCACTGGAGGTGCCTGGGTGTTGTCTTAACTAGGAGAACGGGTTGTGGCCTTCGCGGCAGTGGAAGGAATCTTCTTCTCTGGCTCTTTTGCGTCGATTTTCTGGCTCAAGAAACGAGGGTTGATGCCTGGCCTCACATTTTCCAATGAACTTATCAGCAGGGATGAGGTGAGTCGCTCCAAGGACAGGTTCCCGTGCACCCAAACACCCTACACGCTTGTAGCCACTGGGCGGAACCCGGGATACCGGTCTCCATGGATCCACATGAGAATTCCACATGTGGCCGAATGACACGCTTAACACAAGTCGCTGAAACCATTTTATTCTCAGCGCTACATGTCTACATGCGGATTGCCCTTCGAGGTCAGGGGCTGTTTTATTTTCGCCTGGTGTTCTGTGCGATCTTACTGTAGGTCAGGGGTAGCCATAAGCGCCCTGGTGGAGCCAGTCCGTCGGTGTGCATCTGTAATGCACGTGGATTACACCACAGAAAGGGTGAAGGTGCCTGGGCTGCCCTGATATTTTAGCCTACGTCACATTTGAAAGGCTGGGAGCCCCGAGGGCAGGTCCAGCAGGCTGATCTCCCCTCGTCGGGAAGCCCCCTCCCGTCGGGGCAGGCAGGCTGCACTCGCACTAAGCTGCTTGTGCTGTGCTACCGAGTCCCGGGCGTGAGGCCGTAAACCAGCCTAGGGACTGAAATCCGCCTTTCCTGCTGGGGGCAGTGGCAGAATCAGCTCCGCCCCACCCTCTGACACCACGCCGCACGGAGGACCAGACCTGGCCTGCTGTAGGGTCCAGGTGGCCCTGAGCCCGCTTGGTGACGCAGCGCGGCGCTGGTGTGGCTGAGCCGGACGGAGGGAGCAGAGGGGCCCTCCCTTCCCGCCTTCAGGACGGGCCGCGCGCCGCGGTGACCCTAAGCCTCTCCTGCAGGGCTTGCACTGCGACTTTGCCTGCCTCATGTTCAAGCATCTGCTGCACAAGCCTTCGGAGGAGGAGGTGAAGGAAATAATCACCGACGCTGTGGAGATCGAACAGGTGGGTGGTGGAGAGGCTCATGCTGGCGGGAGAGGGGGTGGGGGGAGAAGGAAGGGAGGCCTCCCGCGCTTCCGTCGCACTGAGAAGCCGTGCTCGCCCCAGGAGTTCCTCACCGAGGCGCTGCCCGTGAAGCTCATCGGCATGAACTGCGGCCTGATGAAGCAGTACATCGAGTTCGTGGCCGACCGGCTGATGCTGGAGCTGGGCTTTAGCAAGGTAGAGTGTTGCTCGCGTCCTTCCGGTTCTTTGGAAACTGGTGTTCCGTATTTATGGTTTGCTCTGACCCTTTTCAGATTTTCAGAGTAGAAAACCCATTTGACTTTATGGAGAATATTTCACTGGAAGGAAAAACCAACTTCTTCGAAAAGAGGGTGGGCGAGTATCAGAGGATGGGAGTGATGTCAAGTGCGACAGAGAATTCTTTCACCCTTGATGCAGACTTCTAAATGAACTGCAGGTGTGTGACTTGATCATCTCCCTGTATAACCCCCCAAAAGAAAACAACCCCCAAACCAGTTATTTGAAGTTAAGAGCTAGCTGCTCCTCTAGCTTGTGAACTGGGCAGAGTTCATTAGTAACAACTTCAGGCCCGAGTAGCTACAATCCTGTATGACGATGCTCGCGGTGTCACCTGGAAGGAAAGATAGACAAAAACTGAAAAAGCTGCTCGGACTCTCAGGAAGCTTCTAGTCCATGCGGCTGCACGTGACTTCACGCTGCCTCCTGACAGCAGCCATCCTGCCTTCCAAGTGCGCGACCACGGGCCAGTGCATGGAACTCTGGCCGCTCGGTCACCACCAGTCACCGCTTCAGGGCAGCTCACTAACTAATGTGTGTGTGACATGGGCACTTCGCACACATTCTGTACCTCCTGCGTGGAAACCTGGCTGACTGAGGTTTCTCCTCAGATGCACGGTATTCCAGTTGGTGCTAATGTCAACAAAGTAAGTTAGGTCGATGCTGGGAGTTTTGGCAGATGTCGTTTCCTTTCATGAATCAAGGTGCGTTCTCATCTCGCATTCAGTCCTGTGCTCACGTGTGTGCGCTGCGGGCCTGAGATTCAGAAGGGGCTTCCAGCTCCAGCTGAGACCAGGACTGAAGTGGCTCCCCCAGCTCTGCTCTCCGCCTTCTCTCAGTGCAGCTCCTTGGTGCTCTCAAGTCTGCTGTGAACTGATTTTCTTTTTTTTTCTTTCCTTTTTTTTTCTTGTTATTTATGGCTTTTACATTTTGTGTTCCCCTTGGGCAGCCCACCACCAATTCACCTGTGATCCATCTCCATGGTCCCTTGTATTCTCCTCTCTTCCATTTTGTGCCCTTATCCTCCCCCCCCCCACACACACACACCGCTGAGTGTCTCTCCCACCCGGCCTCCCTATAGTCCTGTTACAGGTTTACAGGTGATACCATTCGATATCTTTCTTTTTCTTTCTGGCTTATTTCACTGAGTATGATCCCCTCTAATTCCATCCACGTCGCTGCAAATGATTTTCTTTTTTTTTTTTCCGTAAAGATTTATTTATGCACACAAGCTGGGGTGCAGGCCAGAGGTGTGGGGCGGTGAGAGGTTCACCAGAGACAGAGTGGGGAGCAGAACAGGCAGATCGACCGAAATACACTGCTGAGGATAGCAGCAGGCGAGGCAGGAGAGGTCTGCCGCACCATGTGGGAATCTCCCCGGCCGGGCATCGAACTTGCGCCGCAGCTGCTGACAGCTCCACAGCGCAGGCTTAACCGCTGCACCACCAGGGAGGCCCCGTGAACCACCAGGGATCTTGGTCTGAATGTGTGTGATGGTGTTCAAAACACCATTTTAGTAAAATTTTTTTTACTTTGAATTAACAAAGCTGTATGTACTGAGTTTGTTTATACGCTGAATGCTGGCCTTGATTGTGTAGGTATTGTTGGGTGTGGTTGCTTTTCACTTTACTCTAAATCTCACATCACCTGGTGGATTCCTGAATGTTATAAAACTAGTGAGCAGAAGTGCAAACTAATATCTGCTTCGCAGGCTTGGTTTGACTGAATCGTCTGCCTTTGTGTTCCCCGCCAAAAGGCCAGGTCAGGACCTGAAGTGGGGCCTGGTCTGCGTGGACCCCTTGGCAGCACCTGTTGGTCCGCGGTGGCCATGAGGCCTGCTTAGAGATTTTCCTTGTCAGTTGTGTGAACGGTCAGTTTTCAAATTCCTGTTACCCGGGACCCTTTTCTATGTTTTCTGTGTTTTAAATGATTGTTAACTTCAGCTTAGCCCAGACTATGCGGCCCTGTACCACGCAGCCCGAAAAGGAATAAATACTGACTTTTTGTGTTGTGGCTGCGGGTGGGCCTGGGTGCAGACTGGGCCTCCTACCTCCCGCTGACCCCGGCTGTGAGATTCGTCTCTGCTCAGACTCCACTTCCCAATCTCTTTACAGGGTTTAGGCTAAAACTTTCAGAGGCGCTCAAGATCAAAAATTAAAAGCCCCAAAATTGTCCCTGTAAAATTTACATTTCAACGCAGGCAGAAACACTGGGAGTCTGTCACAAGCACCTGGAGTGCACCTGTTCCTTCTCACTTCCGGGGAGGGGCTCTCGGTGCTTGTTCTGGCATGAGGCGCCCCGAACACAGACTTCGAGGCAGACCATGGTCCATCTCCTCGGGCCAGGTGGCATCAGGACGGCTTACGGCACGAGCCATATGAGTTCTGGAAGTGCGCTGCACTGTGACCTGGTCTCAAAACAGTCGGGGCCTGCTGAGGACCAGGTGTTAGAGAAGGTGTGGGGTGAGGGCATCAGCCCCTGCTGGGCCGACCGATGACCAAGAAGGCCGGCCCCTCACTTGCTTTACCAGGTGCTGCAGCAGCAGGTTGGCCTTGAAAATGCTCACTCCCCACCGACTGACCCCCCCTTGTCCACCCTCAAAGCTCTGGGCTTCCGCACCGTCGGCCAGTTCCAACCAGAGCCAGGCCTGGGACTTAGTTTTGGTTTGAGGTGGGCTGCTTGCCTGGCCTTGGAGTTTAGGGGACAGTCAGGGGCCACTGTAGGCATAAGACAGGCCTGCCGGCACGGGGCCTGCCTGCAGGAGAGCCCAGGGGCCTGAGGACATTCCTGCCTGAGTCCAGCTGCCCTGAAGGACTTAAGTCGGCCTGGTGTCCCGCTGAGCCCAGCAACGTTCCCACTGCACCCTGAACTCCCCGTCTCCCTGGGCAAACAGTCCACAATATGGGGAGTGGGGGGAGGTGCTGGTCCCCCAGCAGCGCTGTCCCTTTGCCTCATGCTGGTCTGCAAGGTGGGCCGTGCGGGTCTCCAGGGTGCCTGCCGCTCCTTGGCGGTGCTGGTGGAAGGGACCGTGTGTCCTCGCTCCCAGGGACTGCTCTGCCTTGGTCCTGGCCTTGTGGGCTGACGGGACCCTCCCCTCTGGGAGTGAGCACCTCAGCAGCAGCTGGGCTTCGGGGCCCTCAAGGCTGTCTGCAGCTTGGTTCTGCCTGTGCATTTCCAGGAGTCACTCAGAACTAGGTGGAATCTATACTTGGGAGCAGTCACCAACCTTCCAGGAGGGAAGCAGGGAAGTTTTCTAGAAAATTCCTGGAACAGCCACCTGGGAGGTCTGTGCCTCCCTCACTTTTGTGGGTGGGGATGCAGCCTCCTGCTGGCCCAGCCGGAATGGCCAGGGAAACCGAGTTATTAGGCAACAGCTGAGGAGGTGCCGGCATCCTGGAGGGGTCTGAGCGGGTGGTGATGGGCGAGGAGGAGGCCGGCGGAGGGCCAGCGACTGAGGGGGCTCGGCGGGTGGGGTAAACTTCCGTGTGGAAAATCAACCTCCAGGTGTCAGTTTCGTTTTCCTGAGGGTGCGCATCGGAGACTGTCCGCTTCGGAGCCGGGGGTCACCTCAGGCCACGTCCCTGTCCTGGGCACGCAACGCCCCCTCCCTGGGCTGCCTTTCCTAGTCTCCCCTCAGAAGGACACCACCAGTCCCCTGGGGAAAGACCCACCACGGACCTTGTCTCCAGATAGGCCATTCTGAGGCGAGGGGGTGGGACGTTCGGCCTGTGACTTTGGGGGGACACGTCAGCCCGAGCACCGAGCTCGGCGGCTCTTCTGCAGACCGAGTGCGCGCGCTTAGAGCTAAGCCAGTGACAGCTGAGCGATGCCGGCCCAGTCTCGCCGAGAGCACTGACAACGCTTCTGGGGGGGGAAATGACCCCCGAGCGCCCCGCCCATTCCGCCGTCAGCAATGTCGCCGGTAGCTCCGGGTGAGCCCCGCTGGGGCCTCCAGACCGTGGTGACGGTGAGTGCGCCAGCCCGGGGCCCCCGCCCCCAGAGGGCCGCTCGTCAAGCACCACCAGCCCGCCACTGACTGAGACAGTCAGCCTGGGCGCAGGGCCGGGCGAGGGTGCCAGGCCTCGGGAGCTGGGGAGATTTCACGGGTGAGGGAGTGTCCAGTGACACCCTGGTGCCAGGGAACGGGGGTGATGTGGTTTGTGAAGCCCCCGGGGAAGGAGTAGTTGGGGGTGGTGGCAGGGGGTGCAGGGGCACCTGGTGGAGGGGGCGAGCTGGGAAGAGAGGTGGGTGGGGAGGGGTGCCGCGGTAGGGCGCTTCCACTGTCGGGTAGTAACCGGAGCTGAGGAGGCCTTGGTGCCAGAGGGGACGGCGCTGGGGCTGGGGGTGCTGCTGCAGGGGCCTCGTGCCTGCATGCGGGGTGTGTGGGTGCGCGCTAGGGACTCAGTCTCTCCATGTCCGCTGCTGTGAGTGGCTCTGCTGCTCGCAGACGGCTGAGACCATTCCGAAAATTTTGACAGGACTCGGCCTTCCCTGTGCCGTTAGAGCCGAGGCTGGGAATAGTCGGCAAGGGATGGTTAAGTCAGCCATGGCGCTCGGCGGTGGCGACCGCACCGGGTTTGTGCAGTAAAAGCTAATGGGAGATCAGGGCCTCCCTGGTGGCGCAGGGGTTAAGTCTCAGCACTATGAAGCTATCAGCAGCCACTGCAGGACGAGTTCGATCCCCGGCCAGGGAGCTTCCCACATGGCACAACAGACCTCTCCTGTCTCCCCGCTGCTCCCCTCAGCAGTGGATTTCAGTGGATCTGCCTGTACCACTCCCCACTATGTCTCTGGTGAATCCTCTCAGCCCCTCACCCCTCCCCCGTCCCACCTCTGGCCTACACCCCAGTTCTTGTATGCATAAATAAATAAAGCTTAAAAAAAAACACCTTTCTTTAAAAAAAAAAAAGCTAATGGGAGATCAGGCAGCAATTCAGAGAGCTGCTTACAGCACAAGAAACGAGAGAAGGGCAGGCCGCAGCACGCTGTGGACAGGACAGGCGCCGTGCCTGTGGTTGAGTGGAGGGAGCCTGGAGCGCTGCCTTTAAGGTCATATCATCCAAGGCTGCGCTGAGGAGGTTGTGATGAGAGTGGAGTAGTGGGAGGAGGAGACCAAACCACCCCGCCCCGCTCACGCTCACGAATCTGCTCTTGTGCTCTGTCGCAGGTGCCGGGAGCTGGTGAAGAACGAAGCGGGTGAAGCCCAGGCCTGGGGGGGAGTCGGCAGCCAGCAGAGGACAGTGCTGCTGAGTCAGGAGGTGACCGGCCTGAGCAACAAGGGGTGGGGGAGGGGAGGGCGGGGGTGTGTCTCCCCACTTTGGGGTGGGGCTGAGGAGCCAGAGGAGGAAGTGAGCACAGACAGCGGCCTGATGGAAGAGAGTAGAAGGGCCAGTTCGGCATTCACAGGGCAGGCGCAGAGGCCCTGAGGAGGGACTTCTTGGTGGTTTCGTGCGGCCAGAGTGAGGGGAGATGAGGGTGGGGACGTGCGTCCTGAGCCTCCTGGGGCCGTGTCTGTCTGGGTAAGCTGGTCAGATCTGGGGCGTCCCGGAGGGGAGGGGGAGCACACGGACTGGGGTGTTGGTCACGGGGGCTGAGTTGGGGAGCAACTACGGCACGACTCCTGAGGGGAGGAATTACTGTCCACGATTAGCAAGAAGAGGAAGAAGAGCACTTCACCTGAAATACACTTGAACAGAAAAGGAGTCTTGAAAACAGACTCCATTCTGAAGGGAGCCTCTTCCTGTGCGCAGGGGTCCGTGGGCGCAGCCGTGGCAGCAGGAGACCACGCAGAGGCGCCCCTGGCAGGTGAGGTGATGGCCGCGGGGAGGGAACAAGCGCTGCTGGCTTTTCCCAGTTATTTATTTGACAGAAGACTTCTGAGTTTAATAAAGGCATCACGACAACAACCGCTGCACTCACTCGGAGCATCTTCCCTGAGCACCGCATAGAATGATTCTCAAGATTTTCACCAAGAACCATCCTCGTGTCTATTATTTGAAAGGTGACTCCATTGTTTAGGATTTTTTTTTTAAAGATTTATTTTTTTTTTTAATTTTTACATACAAGCTGGGGTACAGGCCAGAGGTGTGGGGCGGCGAGAGGGTTCACCAGAGACAGAGTGGGGAGCAGAACAGGCAGATCAGAAATACACTGCTGAGGGGAGCAGTGGGCGAGGCAGGAGAGGTCTGCCGCGCTGTGTGGGAATCTCCCCGGCCGGGCATCGAACTCGCGTAAATGCTTCCGACAGCTCCACAGCGCAGCGCTTAACCGCTGCGCCACCAGGGAGGCCCTTAGGATTTTATTTTGTTTATTTATTTTTTAAAGATTTATTTATTTGTGCATACAGCTGGGGTACAGGCCAGGGGTGTGGGGCGGCGAGAGGGCTCACCAGAGACAGAGCGGGGAGCAGAACAGGCGTATCAGAAACACACTGCTGAGGGGAGCAGCGGGCGAGGCAGGAGGGGTCTGCTGAGCGTGTGGGAATCTCCCCGGCCGGGCATTGAACTTGCGTCGCTGCTGCCGACAGCTCCACAGCACAACGCCTCACCGCTGCGCCACCAGGGAGGCCCTGTTTAGGATTTTAATCTAAAGCTGCCCCTCAGAACTCGCTCGCCCTGACGAGCAGGTTAGCTGGTGCTGTGATGTGAGTGAGGCGTTTTCCCACGTTTCCTTTGGCCTGTGCGGTCGGGCTGCGGCCTTCCCGCCTCCAGCCAGGTGTGGCTGGAGCCATGGGGGTTTGCAGGGAAGCAGGCAGGGCCGGGAGAAGAGGCCGGAACAGGAAGCCGCTGCCCTGGGGGGTGGGGCAGAGCCTGAGGCCGCAGGGAGCGGGTTTAGTGGCTTGGGGCTGTGCCTGCAAGATGGAGAAGACCAGGTGAGGGTCAAGGGTCAAGGGGTGCTGCCAGGTAAGAGCCTGAGTCACCAGAGAGGAGACCCCAGGGCTGGAGGGCCAGCCTTGGTCCTGCGGGCTGGCCCAGGGGGTGCAGGGGAGGGTGTCCTCGGTGCCCTGGCCTGCTTCTTCCTTCTGCTGTGTCCTTGGGCGGCCCCCCGCTCCTGCGCCGCCCCCAGTGCCACCCAGGATCATCTTGGGTCCCTCGCGCCCGCCCTGCCTGCTGTCTGGCCCCGGCCACTGCCACTGCCCCGGTGAGGGCCTTTGCTCTGCCCCTACCCTTATGTGACGTCCTCAAGCACCGACTCTCACCTCCCAGTGGCCCTCGCACAGAGAGGTCAGCGACTCCCCAGGGTCACACAGCAGGTCGGAGGTGTTATTTCAGCCCAGCTGGTCCCAGAGCCCCTCGGCCACTTCCTGTCCCCTCTACTGCCCCTCGTGGCCGTGGCCCTGCTTCCTCCCTCAGCTGGGTTGGCTCTTGGGCCGCTCACCGGCCCCTTTTTTACTGGCCTCGCCTTCTCAGTGTCCTTCGGCCGTTGCTCCTGGCCCAGGCCCCCTTTCTCCGCCTGGCGGGGTTGGTCCTACCGCCTCTTCACACAGAGCAGGTTTTGACTCCCAGACCTAACGTTCAGCGGGACATCTCCACATGAGCGGTCCGCAGACACTGCCCCCGACGGCACCCGAAGGTGCTTCCCTGCTGGCTCAGTGACCAGTCACCCCGCCCGCGCCTGCTGGGTCGGCGTCCCTGCTGTGCCGCCTGTGGCCAGCAGGGGGAGCGGTCCCGCTGGACATCGTGGCCATCTCATGGGGTGGTGTGGGCCCGGCCACCGTCCAGCTCTGCCCCCCCCAGCCCGTCACCTGCACAACATCCAGAATTATCTTTTAGGAAGCAAGCCCTTCAGCCCCGGTGCCTCAAGCATCCGTGGGGGCTCCCCCTGCCTGCCCCGCCTGCCCCGCCCGAGCCGCAGAAGCAGACACGCTCCTTCTCCCGCGCCCACCTTCGCCCGGCCGCCCCTCCTGACCCCTCAGCAGCCAGGCCTCAGCCTCCAGGTCCCCTCCACGGCACAGATGGGGTTGGGTTGGGGGTGCCCCTCTGCTCCCTTGGCCCCCAGCCGTGCCTGCTCTTAGTGTTTATCGCCCCAAGCGCCCCGTGTCACTTTCCTGACCTGCCCCCCGGGGCTGTGAGTCCCCTGGACAGGGCGGGGTCCTCACGGTCTCCAGCCGCGCTGGCTTGGGCTTAGCGCCTGGATTCGCGGTACGCGGTTGTTGAACGAATGAACGAGAGAGGGACTGACCGGGGAGGAGCCTGCCTTGGGGGCCGTGGCCGGGGCCCGCCGGTGGGAGCAGGCGCCGTCAGCGCCGTCAGCGCGAGCCCCGCCCGGTCGCGTGTCCCCTGGCTCACTGCCCCGCCCCTGGCCGGCTGGCCCCACGTGGCCAGCGAGACTGTCCTGCTGTCACGGAGACGGTCCTTCAAGCTGAGCCTCGGCCCGCGTGTGTGGGGCCCCGGGCCAGGCGGCGGCTCCCAGGGGCTCCGAGACCCGGCACCCCCCATGGTTCTGCTGGGGTCCGAGACGGCCCCCAGTACTTGCCTGTGTGCAGCTGCGCTTTCAGTTTCCTTTGGAACCTGTGCTGGTCCAGATGTCCACATGTGGGAAATGATTTTATGGAACTGCTGGCAGAATACCATTTGGCATCCTGGTGGTTCTAGAACTTTCTGGGGCCTTGGGGCTAGGGCTCCAGCTGCAGACAGCTGCCTGCCTTCTATGGTCAGCGTTTGAGCCTGGCAACTTCCTTGGCCCCAGACATGTGAGTGGCCTTGGGAGTCCGGCCCTGCGGCGACCCCAGACTAACTGCTGGGCGTGTAGGTGGAATTCTTGCTTTTAGCGGCCAAGTTGAGAAATTGTAGGGCTCCTACTTCCTTTTGAATGGAAGGCTTCCAGAAATAGTTACGTCTGCAGAGTCCAGGAAGTCATCTTAGTGCAGAGAAGGTCATCAGTGGTATGGGGTCACTAGGAGACAGCAGGTGTCAGGGTGCCCCTCCCTCCGTTCTACTCTGGGTGGTAGCACCATGGGCTCAGCCTGAACCACCCAGCTCTCTGCCGGGGGCAGGGGTGATGAGGAATGGAAGAGCTGCAGACTGGCGAGGGGGAGTGAGACAGGGCCGGCCGGGAGCTGCCGAGGCTGTGGGCAATCAGGGAGACACCCCAGAGGAGGCGTCTTTCTTGTGAAGAACGAAGCGTAAGTAGGAGTTAGAGTGGAGGTCGAGGCGAGGCAAACAGGGGTGCTGGTAAGGAGGGAGTGTGGAGGGGCCTGGGGGAGAATTGCTGTCGCTGCTTGGCGTTGGCTGTGGGGCGCATGGCTGGGGCGTGGGCAAGGGCCAGGTCTGGGGGGCTTTTGTTGTGCTGCAGAGGGGTCTGAGCTCGACCCTGAAATGCTCCCCAAGTTTTAGCTGGAGGGCTGATCGGAGCGGAGGGGCGTTTCAGAAGGCTGGAGGGCGAGCGCGACGCTGCCTTTGCAGCCGCCCGGCCGGAGTGCAAAACAGCCTCACTCGCCACATGGACGCCCCCAGTGTTTTCTTCTGTTTCTCTAAACACGCCGTCTGCAGCCCTCCCCGTTGGGTTCCTGTCTCCCTGGGTGTTGTGATCTGCGGTTTGAGTGCCTGGATTTGGGAAGAGGCAGACCGAGGCAGGGGCCTGGGCGGGGGCCGCTGCTGCCGGTGGGGACGCGGGAGGGTGGGCAGGCAGTGCTGCCCGGGCTGGGCAGGTCATCCCCGCAGCACCGAGGGGCCCTCTCACCTGAGCCGTGTTGCGATGCAGAAGCTGTGGTTTCATAGCTCAGGCCGCGCGGTGTCTGAGAGTCATTTCATTAAATGTCACGTGGCATCAAAATAGAAATCGCTTCTCTGGGATAAAGCCCGCTGCGCCGGAGCCAGCTCTGAAGTGGAGCCGCGGAGTCTCACGCAGACTGGGACGGCTGGAGGCAGCCCTGTCTACACGGCCCACCTCGTCTGCGCCCGAGGTGGCACTGGTTCTGGGGCCCAGCCCTCCGCCGCCCTTTGTCACACCCCTCGGTACCTGTGCCGAGCCCCAGCCACCTTCTTGGAAGGGCCCATCTGTGCTTGGGGACTCCGAGGCTGGGGGCCCACAGCTGGTGAGAGGCAGCCGGGTCTGGACCCCAGCCTGCTCCCTCACTGCCCTCCCTGCCCGCCGGTCTGCCCCGTCTGCTCCTGGATTTGCCACCAGAGGGCCAAAGAGGGCGCCTGGACGGGGGCTGGGGGCGGGCTCGGCTCAGCACGGCTAACTGGCAGCGGGGCCAGCAGCCTGGCCTAGGGGCAGGGCAGGGGCGGGAGAGGCCCTGTGTGTGTCCCTGGCTGGCACCTCCTGATTGGTTAGTTCGTTCAGCAGGTGCCTTCTCTCCTCCCTCCCGCTCCCCCAGTGTTGCTCACCGCCCCCACCCCCCCACAGAATGCCTGCTCGTTCCTCCTGGCGGCCATGCTTGCAGGCGGAGGCCTGAGGGCTGGTGGGTGGGGCGGGAGCAGGTGCAAAGGAGGGGTGCTCCCAGGGTGGGCTCACCCACTGGGGCATGGCGGAGGGCGGCAGGGCCTGGCATGGGCTTTTCACCCGCCTCTCTTGGGTATTCTACTTTTCTTAGGTTGATTTTGTTCTTTTTCTTACTTTTCTGTTGGATACATGTTGATTTTCTTTTTTTTTAAATTTAAATATAATTTTTTTTTAAAGATTTATTTATTTTTTTTTATTTATACATACAAGCTGGGGTACAGGCCAGAGGTGTGGGGCGGCGAGAGGGTTCACCAGAGACAGAGTGGGGAGCAGAACAGGCAGATCAACTGAATTACACTGCTGAGGGGAGCAGTGGGGAGACAGGAGAGATCTGCTGCACCCTGTGGGAAGCTCCCTGGCCAGGGATCGAACTCGTGCTGCATTGGCTGCGGACACCTTCATAGGCTGAGACGTAACCCCTTGTGCCACCAGGGAGGCCCCTAAGAGATCTTTATATGTTCTTTGCTGGAGGTCGAAATTGTAAATATTTTCTCCAGTCTGTACATTCCCTTTTCATTTTCTTAACAGTGTCTTAAAAATCAAAGGCTTTAAATTTTGGTTTAAATTCTGGTTTAAATTCAGTTTACTTTTACTTTTTTTTCCTTTTAGGCTTATTTTTTTTCTGGTGTGTGTGTCCATTTTTCAAAATCCTTCCCAACGCAGGTCAAGAAGATTTTCTTCTATGTTGTCTACTAGAAGCTTTCTAATTTTAGCTCATTTATTTAAGCCTATGATCTCCTTTTTAATTCATTTTTGTGTTTGGTGGAGGTGACGGTTGTAGTTTATTTTTTACACCTTCTTCGAGGCAGTTTCTGGAAGGAGAAGCAGCATCATCCAGCCCCTCTGCTCTGTGCACGCACAGGGAAGACCCGTTGGACTGGGGTTTCTTTACGTGGGAAGTTTCCATTCTTCAAGGGGTGGGGTCTGAGAAAATGTTGAGATTAGTTACAGAAAATCAAATAAGGTAAATCTTTGCAGCTCTGAATGTCACAGTACATTGTGACCTTGTTCCTTGAACCCCCTTGCCCACCTCTAGGCTCTCCTCTGTCTTTATCCTGCAGGCAGAGGGGTCGGCCCCTCCTGCGCCCAGCTGGCCGGCTCCCGAGCAGCCCAGAGAGCGGGGCTAGGGGCACGTGAGTCTGGGTGTGTCCCCAGCTCAGCCCCGTAACCGCCAGGCCTGGATTTCCTCCCCATGCACATTGCTGTTGGGGTCTGGAATTTCCTCCAGAACTCCTCTGGAGTTTTCTGGTTCCTTCCTCTCTTCCATCTCAGCAGTGTTTCCTTGCAGCCTCAGCGCCCCTGACTTTCATTTGACCAGCAGCTGGTGCTCAGCCACGACCCCTGGGCCTGGCCGGGGAGGTGCCTGCCCTCCCCCGATCCTCTTTGCCAGGACTCTTCAGAGTCCTCCCAGGGCCGGAGCCCCCCACTTGGGGAGAGATGCTGAGTCAGGGCCCTGGGGCCCCCGGTGCCCTCGGGAGGTGCCCCTATGCCAGTTAGCTGCTCGCACAGTAGGACCTCCGCTGGGGGGGGGCCGCAGCACCACAGTCAGCTGCTCACACAGTAGGACCTCCACTGGAGGGGCGGCCGCAGCACCACAGTCAGCTGCTCACACAGTAGGACCTCCACTGGGGGAGGCTGCAGTGCCACAGTCAGCTGCTCGCACAGTAGGACCTCCGCTGGAGGGGGGGGCTGCAGCGCCACAGCTGCTCACACAGTAGGACCTCCGCTGGGGGGGCGCAGCACCACAGTCAGCTGCTCACACAGTAGGACCTTTGCTGGGGGGGGTGCCGCAGCTGGGGGGGTGCGACTTTCCACGTGGTCTGACTCCAAAGCCCCCGCTCACACTGCTCCCCAAGGCCTTGGTTCCCCCGGCTGGGGTCTGCCTGGCTCTATGGGCAGTGCCCCGGAGGCACCCCAAGGCGCCTGCCTAGACCTTGGCAGCGTGGCTGTGCCTAAAGCCAAGTTTCTAGTCAAGCTGTAACAGGACAGAGGCGCGCAGCCCTCCGAGACCAGCCCCTGCCTGTGGGTAACCGGGCTGTGTGAACGGTGAGCCCAGAAGGCGGCGGGGGGCCTCCCTGGGGCGCAGGGGTTGAGTCTCAGCACTATGAAGCTATTGGCAGCCCCTGCATCACGAGTTCGATGCCCGGCCAGGGAGCTTCCCACAGGGCGCAGCAGACCTCTCCTGTCTCCCCGCTGCTCCCCTCAGTAGTGGAATTCAGTCGATCTGCCTGTTCTGCTCCCCACTCTGTCTCTGGTGAATCCTCTCACCCCTTGCACCTCTGGCCTGCACCCAAGCTCTTGTCTGCATAAACAAATAAATCTTTATTAAAAAGAAGGCGGCTGGGGTGCGACCCTGGTGCTGGGGCTCTGCGGTGTTTCCTCAGGGACTAGCCGCTCTGAGTCCTCTGGGGCTGGGCGCGGGGGGCAGGGTCTCTTTGCCTTCGGGGAAGTGGTCACCTGCAGAGGGAGAAGGGGTGGGCACAGCGAGGCCATGTGAGGGCAGAGAGCGAGTCCCCCCAGCGGTTGCCCTTGAGGCCCTGAGGGTCTTGTGGGGCCTGGAGGACAGGCGTGGGCACTGTCTGGTCCCCTCACTCTGGGGAAACTGCTCGCCGTGGGCGGGGTTTCCATAAACCTGCCGTTCAGTCTGTCCTGAAAGGCAGTTCTGGATTCTGTCGTGTTTGGACATTTTGACAGAATGCGCAAGGAGCTACATTAAATTAAAACCAAACTGCAATCACCAAGTTAACGACTGTGACAACACAAATAATTCACAACCAAATTAATGCAATATGAGGTCTCATCATTGTACTAATAATCTCCGCGTAGCAGTACAAAAACAGTTGTTTGGGGAGGGATGATTCATTACACAGGAGAACAGTTTCGGGAGAGTCTCAGAATTTCTTCCTGCAGTGTGGAAAGGGAGAGAGGAGCTAAGATTTCTGAGGCGCCCGTCGTGTCAGGACGAGGGATGCTACAGGCAGCCCCTGGCCTGGGGGCCCCTGGCTCGTGTGGTGGAGACAGCCTTGAGCGTCTAACGTGAAGTGGTCTTCAGAGGAGGAGGCCATAGGGAGGACTTCCTGGAGGCGGTGGCATTGAGCTGAGCCTGGAAAGATGATCCAAACGGTCTTGTCCCCTGTTGTCACCTCCTATTTCTCTGCAGCTGACGGTAGTCTGGATTTTGTCCCCTCTTCACCTCTGAAATGTTCTTATCACTTGACCATCATGCTGCCAGAGCCAAAGGGGGTCCTCAGTCCCCACCTTCCCCTGCTCCCCTAAAGCGTGTGCTCCCAGGAGACCTTGGAGGGTGAGCTCCCAGATGCAGAGGGAACATGCCAGCCATGTAGTGACATTTTGGTCAATGACAAGTGGCCCATAGGCCCTGGCACGGCGCGTGTGTGGGGGCGGTGCCCGGGTCTGTAATCACACGCTGCTCGCAGGGACAGACGGGCCAGTGCGAGTCCCCAGAACGAGTCCCCATGTCAGGTGCCCGCGACTCATCCCGGAAGGGGCTGTGCTCGGTTTCCCCCCGACCGTGTCCTCCTGCCCTGCAAGGCCGAGTGGGCATGGTGGGGGTGAGTGAAGGCGATGAACTGTGGCGGGTCCTTCGGGGCCGCGGCCTGTGTGCCTGCCGCGGGGTCTCGCCGCCGGCCTGAGTCAGGGAGGGGTGCGTGAGTGGGGGCGGGGCGGCGAGCAGCTGGGCTCCTGAGCAGAGTGTCACGCGTGTGGCCTGTGGGCTGCTGGCCACTTTCAGACACGTGAACACACGTTTAATCTTTGCCGTGGTCCTTTGCGATGGGAGCAATGACCCGGGTTTTCTGGATACAAAGGCCTGAGTTCAAGTCTCAGGAGTTTTTTAAAGATTGATTTATTTATGCATGCAAGAATTGGGGTGCAGGCTAGAGGTGTGGGGTGGTGAGAGGGTTCACCAGAGACAGAGTGGGGAGCAGAACAGGCGCATTGACTGAAATCCACTGCTGAGGGGAGCAGCGGGGAGACAGGAGAGGTCTGCTGCGCCCTGTGGGAAGCTCCCCGGCTGGGGATCGAACTCGAGCTGCAGTGGCCGCGGACAGCTCCATAGGCTGAGACTCACCCCTTGCGCCCCCAGGGAGGCCCGAAGTCTCAGGATCTTAAGGTTGAAGAAACAACTCAAGGCTGAGAGGATCCAGGTTGTTGAATTCCTCTGACTCAGTTTCCCCCCCTGCAAAATGACAACAGATCTCAGTTGAGACAATAGGTGGGTGGGTGAGACACAAAGCAATGAGCACAGCCCTGGCCTAGGAAAGGGTCTGGGAACCTTCTGGCATCAGCCGTGTGGCTTGAGGTCAAAGGTGTCGGTTCGCAGAGTGGGCTGGAACTGGCCTGTCAGTGGTGCGCGCTCCCTGAGTCCCCGGGCAGCTGTCGTGCAGATACAGTGCTGGGGGTGGGGCCACTGGTGTGGGGGTGAGCGTGAGGGGTCACGGATGTGGGCTGAGCACGCCTGGGATTCGGATTGCGGGGTGGGGGTTTCGAGGAGCCGGCTCTGCTGTTTCTGGATGGTGAGTTACCCTGGTTCCTTGCGGCCTCGATTTCTCCACATGGAGACGGGACACCCCTCTCTGTCCCCAGGAGGACCGGCCACTGCTTCCTCGGCCCGTGTGGGTTGATGCGCGGCTAGTTGGGGGAGGATGGTTCTCTTCGGTCGGCCGCACTTTTCTGGCCGAGAAGGCGGCGTCCGCAGGAGCCCGGCCGGTCCGCGGCCAGAGCGCCCGCCTGGGGCCCTGCATTCCAGTGGGGCTGGAGCTGAATCTCCTCCCAGTGGCTGCGGGTTCTCCATCTTCACTTGCCCCCCACCCCAGCATCTACCGGCTGAGTTGGGGCGTCTTGGAGGGCGACTCAGGCCTGCTGGCCTGTAGGTGCGGGCCTGGGGGGGGGGCTGCCTTCCTACGGCATATCCCAGGAGGCAGGTCAGCGGGGCCGGCTGCTCTCGAGAATGGGCGCCTAGGAGGTGGGGAGCTGGGGTCTTGGGGGGCAGGCAGCAGGGCTCTCCCCAGCTAGCAGGGCCAGGGCCGAGCCTCCTCAGCTGAGCAGGTAATTGTGTGTGTGCTTTGTTCCCACACAAAGAAGCTCTCAGAGAACTTCCGAGAGGCTCTGCTGTCTTCCTCCTCGCTGATTTGATTTTTCCAGAGCTGAAGTGTGAAAGCCGGGCCGAACCTGCCTAATTGTGCCTGCGAAGGCTGTTCAGAGAGACCGTTCTTGGAAGGAAATCAGGACAATTAGCTCTTGGCTGCGGGTGGAGGGGAAGCCAGCTAATCACGGTGAATGTCAGCCTGTTCCCCGGGGAACCAAAGGCCGCAGTGTTGGGAGAGGAGACAGGAAAAAGGGGCTTCTGCCGGCGGGCCCGGGGCTGCGCAGAGGCCGGGCGGGGTGGGCCGGCCTGGGGGTGCTCAGCTCGGGCTGCTGGGCTGGCTGGTGACCCAGGGCCAGTCCCTGCGCCAGGGCCTCGGTTCCCCGAGTGTGCGAAGGGAGCGAGCGAGCGAGGGCGGTGCAGAGGGCCAGATGGAGCCATTCATCACGGCGGCAGGTGGGGGCCGCAGGGTCCAGAGCAGATGGTGCCGGAAGGTGCTGGGAGGGCTCGGGGAGCTAGCGCCCTCGGCCCAGCGTCAGCCCTGGCCCTCTCAGCCCCCGCGACCCTGCATCCTCCCCGTTTTCTGCCCCAGAGGCAGGAGATTCTAATGCCGGTGCCTCTACTGCCAGTGCCTCCTCCGGCTTCCCAGGCAGAGGCAGAAGGTCCGCTCTCGGTTTGCCTCGGCTCGTGACTTAGGGGCGGCTCTGTGCTCACCGAGTCCATTTTGTAGCGAGATGCAGGGTGGCGCCGAGTGGCTCGCGGCCAGCAGTGGGCAAGGCGGCCATTGCTGTGGGCCAGGACACGGCCGTGCAGGCCACTTCCCCTCAGCAAAGCGGGTGCGCGCGGCGTGTTCACGCATGTTCACATGTGCGAGCATCCATGTGTCCACGCCGCACCCGGGCCTGTCTGTCTGGACAGTGTTTCTGCGTGGAGCACGGGCTGTTTTCTCCCCTTTCCCAGGGACCCCGCCGCACGGGTCCAGAGGCAGCAGCGTTGCTGCAGAGCCTGCTGGGGCCGCAGGGGTGTGGTCCGGTGTGTGTGACGGTCGCCCGTCCCCGGTCCTCAGCGGAGCCCTGACCTCCTCGTGCGGTTAGACGCGCCGGGATGCTCCAGCAAGTGCCCCGTAAGTTCTAGCGCCGTCACTCTCACTTGATGGCTCCGGTGCCCCCATAAATCTACCTGTGTCAGCAGGCGAGTGGGGCAAACCCACTCCCAGGTGCTGAGACGAGAGACCCGGGCTTGGCCGGCCTTTCTCGGCCAGTGTTCCAACCTCCACGTTGGCTGCTGACTGTCCGAGTCGCGCCCTGGCCAGTGTCCGGCCTTAGGGGACGCGTGTGGGCGGCCAGAGAATGGGCCCTGGCAACGACCCGGCTCCGCTGCGAGGAGCCCAGGGCGCTCTTAGGAGCTGGCCCACGGCCGCTGCCCTGTGCCTGCTGAGCGCGGGTGGGACCCCCCGCAGCCTCGGCCTGTTCCACCGGACGCCCCGGCGGCCTGCGTGGCCCCGAGAGGACGTGTCCTGTCTCGCTCCTCTCAGGCCCCTCGGCCGGGCAGCCGGCTTCACTGTCATCTTTACCTGGGGAGACACCAGGAGGTGCACTGTCCGGGTTTTCCGGGGGGGCGTGCTCCCAGAATCCTGTGGGGTGAAATTTCCAGCCAGGAGCAGGGCTGAGCACCAAGGTGGGACCTCCCAGTGAGGCCCCCTCTGCGCTCCGTGTGGGAGTTTGCAAAGCCCCCGGGGGCACCCCAGAACACAGGGACCAGCCGTGCGACTCCCCCTGTTCTGGACCCCGGGTGGCGGACACTGGGGACTGCGGCGGACTGTAGCAGGTTCTGCCGACTGCACGAGCCGCTGGTGCCCACGGCGCCCTCCCCGGCGGCCAGCGGTGAAGGCGTGAGGCGGAGGACTGGGGAGCCGAGCCGGGGACGCGCTTCCCCGTGAGACCTGCTGCTCACCGTGTCTCTGGGGGTGCGGGGCGCAGATGTGAGCTCCCTGCATGGAAGTGCAAAGGCTGGGGCAGTGGGGCGGGGGCAGTTTGCAGAGTGGTCGTGGGGGTCTCGAGGACGGTGGGGCAGCCGGGGCAGATGGCGTCCTGCTCCCAGCCCTCTCTCTCAGCCCAGCCTCCCAGCAGCGGCTCTCGCTGCCCACCTGCCAGGAACACACAATTCCATCTTAATGCCTTTTCAATAAAGCCTTAAAGACGACAAGCCCCATTTCCCGAGCAGAGCAGAGCAGTTATTTTACACTTCATCTAATTGATTAAAATGACTCCTCTAAATTAACCAGGCCTTGCAGAGCCAAGGGGGGTGGTGGAAACTGGAGCTGGGGCAGTGTGCTCTGGAGAGACTATAGCAGCTGGGGTGGTGCCCAGTGCCTGGGGTAGGGCTGCCCCACCCACCCCGGCTGTCCCACAAGCCCAGGCCCCCTCCCAGCTCCTGACTACCTGCAAACTGGCTCCGTCCTCGGCGCCAGGCTGCAACCTCACTCGGTGTCTGTGGTGCACACGTGTGCCTGTGTGTGCACACGTGTGCATAGGCGTGCACAGCTGTGTGTGCATGTGCCGGTGCTGTGTGTGATGTCTCTATGCGTGCACAGGTGCATGTGTCTGTGCTTACACATCTGCATACATGTATGTGCATGTGCATGAGCGTGCATCTCTCTGCGTGCATGTTGAGTGTCTGTGTGCCCGTGTCTGCGTGTCTGCGCATATGTGTGCCCCTCTCTATTCTGTTCCCTGGGCCAAGAGGAAGCGGAGGCAGAAGGGAAGCTGAGAAGCTCCCCCCACCCCCTGCCCCATCCCCCCGGAGCTGGGGACCAAGACAGGCTCCCCCCGGTTTTCACGGGGAAAGGGCCACAGCCAAGTCCTCCCGATGGACCTGAGCAGGGAGCCTGGCCCTGCCGCCCTGTCGCAGGGGAGGGGCCGCACTGGACGAGGTGGGGAGGGGCTGGGCCTCCCGGGCAAGCGTGCCCGCATCATGGATTCCCAGCTCGAGATCTTCATGTAATTTACGGTCCGCCTGTTCCCATTTTCCAAATTGAAGATGATCTTGGCAGTTCCAATTGTCCCTCCCACGCAAGGCCCCAGTGACCGCTGCCTCGGAGCACCTGGGGAGCCCCTCCCCAAGGCCTGTCTGCCGGAGGCGCTGTCTCCAGGGCTCTTTTGGAGCCGGCTCTCAAATCCACACATCACACCTTGGGGAGGAAACGCTCTCCTCCGGGGCTGGGTCCGCCTCAGGCCTGCAAGGGACATGCGGGGAGGCCGCAGGGAGGGCCCCCGGGGCGTGGGGGCAGGAAGCGGCGGCTCCAGCAGAGACCCCGGTTTCTGTGCCAAACTTGCAGAGACTGAGCGGGGTGAGTGGGGCTGGGGTGGCGCTGGCTCTGAGGGCCCCGGGGCTCTGACAAGTGGGGTGCCAATCCCTACCTCACACCCTTGATCAGCAGGCTTGTGGGTAAACAGGAGACGAGGCGATCGTGAATGTGCAGGACCGGGCTGCAGCCCCCCCAGAGGGGTGATGCACAGCAGCCCCCCCAAGCTTCTGCCTGTCCTCAGATGCGGGAAGCGCCCAGAAGGCCTTTCTGTACTGTTGAATCTCAAATGCTAGTTTAAAACAAAATAATCTTGATACCACTTCTGGGGGGGGCTGAGTGGGGCCCCATACCACTCCCCCTTGCCTCCCTTCCACCCCTTGGAAACTAGCAGCTATATATTTTAAAAGATTTATTTATTTATGCCTACAAGCTAGGGTGTAGGCCAGAGATGGGGGGGGTGAGAGGGCTCCCCAGAGACAGAGTGGGGAGCAGAACAGGCGCATTGACTGAAATCCACTGCTGAGGGGAGCAGCGGGGAGACAGGAGAGGTCTGCTGCGCCCTGTGGGAAGCTCCCTGGCCGGGTATTGAACTCGTGTTGCAGTGGCTGGTGATAGCTTGGTAGTGCTGAGACTTTAACCCATTGCACCACCAGGGAGGCCCAAACCAACAGCTATTAAGGCAGTTGATTTGGGCTGGCCTTTGGGGTCCCCCTTCTTACCCCTGGGCTCTTACTCTTTCCCTACCTCTTCCCTTTCCCAGTCACCCATCCGGTCATCCTTCCACCCACCCACCCAACTAGCCCCTCACCCTTCACCCTTCAGCCCAGCCTCTCCTCGTGGTCAGCCTGCACTGCTGCCCGTGCCCTTCTGGTGGGGCCCCAGCCCCAGCCCCAGCCCCAGCCCCAGCCCCAGCCCCAGCCCCAGCCCCAGCCCCAGCCCCAGCCCCAGCCCCAGCCGGGGAGCACAGAGCAGGTGCCCGGCCCTGGCCCCGGCCCCTCGCGGTCAGTAGTCAGCCCTGGACACCGGCTTCATGATCAGTGTGGCTCCAGCGTGGGCAGGAGGGGAGATTGGGTCAGATTAACACTGACGAGACCAGATGAGCTGCTGGCTGCAGACGCACTCAGCAGAGGGGCTGCCCTTGTTCCCGAAATGTCCTCACACGTGCTGTGGGGGCCGGGCTGTCCCTGGCACCAGCCCAGCGCCGGGGTGCAGGATGCTCTGCGTGAGGCCCAGCCTGGGCTCTGCTGGAGCCTTGAGAGATGACGAGGCCGCTACTGGGGCTGGGGCCGGCGCGGGGCAGCCCCGGGCAGACCCCTGGCCGTCCCCTCTGTGTCCCCTGTTCCAGGACACGGTGTGAGTGAACTCCAAGTTCAGCTTCTCAGGAGCGCAGCGCTGGATGGAGAGCGGAGCTGCGTGCTGGATCCCCGAGGGTGGGGCTGGGGCTGAGGACGCCCCGGGGAGGACGAGGTGCCTCGTGACAGGCTCCCCACTCTGCAGAGGAAGCTGCGTCAGTTTCCCTGGCTCCTGAGGGCTGGCTCTGCAGAAAGCCTGGCCCACCTGCTGAGAAGCCACATTTTCATGCCCAAGAGGGCAGGATCGGGGTGCAGCCTGGCTCCAATACCTTCATACTTGACACAGGAGCCCCAACATTTTCTGCCTAAAGGCCAGCTCGGGAGCACCCCAAAACCGTGGCTTGACTTCCCAGGGGAGCAGGAGGGGCTGCTTTTCTCTGCAGGCTTCTTGGCTTGGAGGAGCACTGAGACCCCGGCCCCTCAGCCGTGAGCTCCTGCCCTCTGGGACCCGCCTCTCTTCCCACCTTCCAGAATGACCCATTTCCCATTCCCCCACTGAGCGGTCACATCTCCATGTGGCTGGGCCCTGGGGTTCGATTCTGAGCAGGCGGCTGGGCGTAGAGCAAAAACGTGTCATGAGTGGGTCGGCAGAGTCCTGGCCCAGGGTGCAGGGGGCTGCCGTGAGTCTCGGATGCTGGGGGGCCAGGAGGGCTGAGCCGGCTTGTTTTCCTGCCAGGCGTGTGTGTGTGTGTGCACGTGTGTAATGGTGGAGAGAGAGGGTGAGGGAGAACAACGTGAGATGTCTGGCTGCTGATGAGCTCGGCTTCCCTCGGCGGCTGCGGTCAGTTTGGGCCCGTAATGGGGCAGACAGGGCCCCGGCCGAGAGGAGGGCGGCGTCAGGCCGGGTCTCTGCTCTCCTGCAGAGGACTGGGAGGCTCCCGTGCCTGCTTCCAAGCAGCAGAGAGCCCGAGACGCAGCCTCGCCCCTCCCCGGGCTGAGCCCTGATCAGGAGTCAGATGCCAGAGGAAGGCTGTTCACGATCCCTGTGCGGTCCAGGGCTGGAGATGCAGTGCCCCAAAGCCGGCCAGGCGGGGCTGGTGCCCGCGGCTTGGAGACTCGGGACCCAGGCCCGCCCCCGTCACCGAGAGCCGTCTGCCCGGAGCAGGCCGCAGGGCGCCTCAGCCTGCACGCATCCCGGGCAGTGGGTCAGCCCCGACACGGGCAGAGCTTTCAGGGGCACAAAGGCATCAAAACCCCACTGCTCAGCTGCCCCCTTGCAGCCTGACCCACGCCCCACACACAGCTTTAGTCCTCTCCCTGCCCTCCCCACAGGCTGTGGAAGGGGTAAAAGGGGAAGCTCAGGAGAGAGGGAAAACCTCCCTGCGCTGACCTTTGTGCCCTAACAAGGCTGGGCACCCGAGGGAGGGACAGCTGGTGGGCGACGGGGTGGAGGTGCCACAGCGGCTGCCAGGCCCCCGGCTTGCCTGCTGTGCACCTTGCGTGCTCCTGCAGTTGCTCGTGAAAGGACTGAGTGGGGCGAGTGGGGCTGGGGTGGCGCTGGCTCTGAGGACCCTGTGGCTCTCTGACAAGTGGGGTGCCAATCCCTACCTCACACCGGCTGAGCCCTAGCACTGTGCTGGCAGGGCCCTGGCCAGGGGGTGCTGCTTTGCTCTGAGGTGTGGATTCCCAGCACTCTCTTATCTACAAGAAGCTGAAAGGGCCACAGGCTATGGAGCAATTTGGGAGCTCAGAGCGAACTGTCCCCGCCGCAGGTGGCCTGATGCAGGTGCCCCGAGACCCCCACTGCGTTCGCCTGGGTGAGGAGCGGGGCACTCGGCCAGTCAGAGACATGCAGTCCTGTAGCCAATGCCCCACAAATAGCTTTTCTCACTAAAAAGTCCTGAATGTCAGCTGTGTCAGGCCCTGTCTGGACACCGGGTCTCAGCGCAAAGGCAGACAGAAGCACCGACCGGCCTCGGGGAGCTTGGATAACGGGATAGTTATCCAAGCCGGGCACTGTGTCCCCCACACTGAGGCCAGAGAAGAGGTGCTGGGCTCCTAGGAGGACACCAGGAGGGGACAGGGCATGGAGTTTGGAGCTGGACTGTGGTCTGGGTCCTGCGTCTGGATCCTTGCCCAACCACGCCCTCACCGTGAGACTGGGACTCTGTTTCCTGGCTTAAATGGGGCTATCCCTACCTCACACCCTTGTGGGCAGGGCCAGAGGGAGGTTGAGCCCCAGCTCGTGCTGGCAGGGCCTGGGCCGGGGGGTGCTGCTTTCCTCTGAAGTGTGGGTTCTCAGCACTGGAGGAGCAGCGCCTGTGGGGGCACCATCCTGGTCACCACCCCACTTGTCAGTGACTTATGGAGCTCAGCCTGGGCTTAGGGAAGACACAATGAATGCCCTTTTGTTTTTAGTTCAATTTCGTGAGCATAATGCTCCTGGGGCCGATAGATTTTTTCCAGTAATGAAATTGTAAGAAGAATTGAGTTATGCCTCCAGCTTAAAGGACAATTCCTGCCCTTTCCCCAGCGCTTCCTGTGCCAGTCAGGCCCCTCAGCCTCTTTCCTCAGGCCTGCCGGCACAGCCTCTAGAACAGAATCCCGTGCAGGGGAGGGGCCTGGGGTCTTGGCTTCGCCGCGGCATCCGGGACCAGAGGCGTTGTTTGCAACACGAAACCTGGGACCGCTCCCCAGATGCATGTTCACAGATGATTAAGAATTTCAAGCTGGTGGCCCTGAGAGTTACGGCGGCGCAGGCCTGGGGTGGGTCTGCGGCTCCCTGGTGCTGAGTCCGTGCCCGAGTGACTGAGCCCTCTGTGCTCAGCGTTCCCAGCTGCAAGTGGGGAGTAGCCCCCTCCCCAAGTGACCTTAAGCGAGCTGAGCAGAGGCCTGGGCTCCAGGCCGCCCCGAGGTGCTGGCTGAGACTGCGCGCTCTGCTGGCACTTCTCCCTCTTTGTCTTTCCTCTGTCCCTGGTCCTCCCCCGCCATTGACCATAGTGGCTGATGCTGACCAGCTCTTGGGCTCTTGCCCCCCAGAGGCAGGCTGGCCCCTCAGCCCAGCTCCAGCCCTTCACCTCGCCTTCTCCCGCCGGGCCTGGCCCCCGCGCCGGGAATGCTCTCCTCCCTCCGCCCCTGCGCCCAGGCCTCTGGGTGCTGGAGCCTCACCCAGACCAGCTCTCGTGGCTCGGGAAGAGGTGATGGGGCTCCCTGAGCACCCTGCCGTCTGGGAGAGGGGTGTAGAACTCCCGCGGGAAAGGGGGGCGTCCTGGACAGAGCAGGAGGAGCTCTCAGCAGGAGAGAGCTCGGTCAGCACCTGGCGGAGCCCTCGGGGAGAGCCCTGCTCACTAACCTGGGGGGCCGAGGCGCACCCCCTTGTCCACAAAGGCCTGGGGGTGAAGGGGGAGGAAGCCCTTCCCCAGGCCCCCTGTCAAAGACTCAGTGACTGTCAACTGCTGAACGTCTTCCTAAAAATAAAGTTTTATAGCTGCTATAAAACCTTCTCTTGGGCAACACACCCTCATTTGAGGGAGGCTGGGAGGCTAGAGGGACAGGGAAGAGAGCAAACAGCCCGACCCGCAGCGGGAAGGCCCTGCCGCGGCTCTCAGCAGGCAGAAGTGCGTCGCTGATTAAAAATGTGGGTTGAGGAGCAGGAGCCCCAGATCTACGTCCCCGGGATGCTGCTGTGTCCGGTGGGAGGCGCCCCGCGCCTGCCCCCCCCCCCCC